>PVIR01019039.1:0-32000 GCA_004026965.1 Petromus typicus | reverse complement strand
TACTTTTAAAGTTTGTGTCATTTCCACCTCAGTTGTTAGCTAATCAAGACATCAAAAGATTGATTTTATAAAAGCAATATCTATTATCATTTGTGTCTAGCTTAATTTTTCCATAGTTAAAAATTATATTATATAGCTTAAAGTGTTAACTGCTATTATTTGATTCTCATGAGTCCTCTAAAAAAATCATTAAGATAAATGATTGGGGACCCAAAACACGGGGAATTACTGGACAAAACTGGCTGCAAAGAGAGCTACCTGCCCCAGTCTGTTCAGTTTTCTCCATATATCAGTCATTTGTGTGTGTTTTTTTTCAGAGTCTTGTGTACATCTCAACAAAGATTATTAAATGGTTATTGTAATATATTTAGTTAGTTTTAGTTAAAAAGTTAAACTTTGTCTAAAGCAATAAGATATTGAGATTTTTTTGGTTAACATTGCAAAATTAAATTAAATAGCAAAGGTTTTATACTAAGATAGTTTCTGGTGTTTTCCATTGTCATGCTTTACTTTATTTTTTAAAAGTCAGTTTAAAGACTTAAAGACTCAGTCTTGGCTTGTAAAACTGTTTCATTAATCAATTCATGACTGGTTAAGTAAACAATATATATATGTATATATATATATACACACATACATATATATATATATATATACACACACATATATATGCATACATATACATAAAGTAATGATTCAAATATTTGGCATCTCCAAATTTGGTCCTGTCATTTATAACTTGATCCATCTATTGACTTCAATTAAACAACCATTTTTTTATTAAATAAATAAGATATATGTTTCTATTAGGTAATAAATTTACTTGCAGTCATACTGTCTCCATATCTGCTAGAACTCTAAAGATGTTCTTTAATTATTGTCACTGCAGTTACACTCTACAAATCTGTTTAAAGGAGTCTAAATTTTACCCTGAATAAAACCTAAGTGAATATATGCAAAGATTTCTATAGAAGAATGATGCTAATTATTGCTAATCTCATGATAAATTAAATATATTCCTGTTACACAACTGTTCAGGCATTCTCATCATAAAAATTTAAAAATGCCCTTAAGATGGACATACAGCTGTAATTCCAACACTTAGGAGGCTGAGGAAAGAGGACTGACATAAGTGTAAAGCCAATCTGGGCTACATAAGGCCAGCCTGAACTACATAACAACACTCTGTCTCAAAGCAAGAAAATCTTATTATTTGATGACCTCCAGGGACCGTTGTTCATGATATGGGTACTACTTCCTGCTGATCCTAAAATTATTGTTATGTAACTGTGTCATAAGAGTTAAATGTGGCTAAAAGATATGCAGTTCAGAAAACACCACTGTAAAGATCCAAGATTTGGAAATAGGTGCATATAAAGTGCACTTGTAAACAAATACAAGCTACTTAATGAGGCATTTTGTTTTTTTAAGAGTAACAAATATATAACTTGATAGTCAGCAAACCCATACAATTATTCTACAAAAAGAGTGGGTTAACTTTTTCTATCAGCCTCAGGGACTCACAGGCCCAGGTCCATGATATTATGTCTTCAACTATTTTAACAGAATATACCAGATATTGATTTTAATCTAAAGAATTACAGCATTTATTAAGAAATGAATGAGAAGAGGCTGACTCATAAGATTTTAAATAGAACAATCAAAGACGAGCTGTTAGATAAAAGCAGAACAGATAATTTCTATTCTGTTGAACTTCTGTTTTCTACTATGTTGAATATAAGTTAGGAAGTGATAGTAAGGTGGAAAAAGAAGCTATTGACAGAACATACAAGCAAACAGATGCACCATTAAGGAATACTGTGAGTCTCTTTAGCCATCTCCCTATTCTGATCAAGCAGGTACTTCATGCAGAATTTGCTGTTTGTCAGTCTTCCTCATGGGAGTTACCTCTGATCTACATTTGAACATTTTGTTTATGTGTAAAACACAAATATGAAACATACATCAATACTTATTAAAATGTACATCATGTGAATTGACAGATCACTCTTTGGTATTGCTCTGACTTGATTCTATTGTCAAGACTTTAAAATATCAAGGATTTGTTTCATCTACATATTTGGAAAACAAGCAATTGTCTTCATCTAAGACATATTTAAAATGCAGTGATGGATAGACTGAGAAGAAATTTTCCATCAAAAATTGTTTTCAGACTGATAGTAATCTATTTGATCAGGGATTCTATTGTTATGTCAATCCCATGTTTCCCACCAATTATATTATCATTCTATGCATATTTCACTCTTACCACATGAAGCTTTGCCAAATATCTATTTATCTATGAGCTATCATACTTCTGTCTTTTGTTGAACAGAAATACTGTCAAGAAAAACTGGTACTATTTGAATATTACATGTGCAAGTAGCACAGCAAATATGTATCCATTATTATCTCTTTGTCAGGCGTTCAAAAATTATGTATTTGATAAATGGTTCCACAATTGCCTGGGGTCTATAATTAATCTACTACTAAAGATTTCTTATTTCCCAAATAAATTTATAAACATAAAATATATATTTTCTGTATTATTTTAATATTTCCAACAAGACTTATGAGTAATGTGCTCTATATAGTAAGAATGCAAGGTATACACTTTAAGTTAGTGAATTCTATAATCCTAGGTTTCACAAAAAATATGATCAAGTGGTTTGAAATATGATAAGGGTGTTTCAAATTTGTAAGAACAAACAAGAGCAACAAAGAATCTTGGATTCATTCTTTAAAACAAATAAAAATGAGTTGATTATTTTAATATGCAATTACTTAAGTTTCTATTATAAAAACACACGTGCATGTCCATTTGATAAAATGGTATTTGAAGTTGTCTTGAACTTGAAAAAAAAATTCGCCCATTACCTTCAAAAAGTTTATTTAATGGATTTTGACAGTTACAACAAAAATTCACAAATCAGCCATCTGCACTTAAACTAGCATGTAACTCATTTGTGGACTTAAGTTTCCTTCAATGTAGTTTCTAGGAAACCATTCATAAAATTGCAGCTGTGGCTAATTTCCATTTCTATGGATTGTGGATTAGTTCAGAGTATAGAAAAGGGGATCATATTTTTGAAAGCCACTCAGAAAAAACTAAATTACACCATTTTAAACACACAGATCTTAATAATTCACAGAATGGTAACTCATTATCCCTCTTCTAAAGTATAATGGTTATACATGTTAGCATTCTATGATAATCCATTATATATACTTCACTATCCTTCATTCTGAATTCACATCATATTCTATGACTTGCTCTCGGACTGTCAAAAATTTTCTGTCCAATTTCCTATTGCATATTACTGTGAAGAAATGGACAAAAATCAACAACCCATAAACTAATCAGTGACCAATGAGTGAAAACCACGACATACTCATATATTTTACATATTTAATTTCATATGAAACATACAAAAAGATTAAAACATAAGGGATCCATATTTTTAAAATATACCATCATTATTTTTTATTACTTAAAGGAATATATTCAAAAACTCAAGTCTCTTAACAAAATGAATGTTAACTCAGGATATTAATAGAACACTAAATGACACCATAGAAATGTTATCTTGGAAAAACAAAGGATTACAAATTGGTCAATTTAGTCTGAATAAAAACTATATTTTCAAAACATAATAAATCTCTACCTCACAAAAGTCCTTTTTTAAAACCCAGATTACCATCAATTTCATGATGTGAAGTTTGAATGTTAAAAGATATTTGCTTTATGCTCAACTACAGTATTTCCAGGAATATTTTTACCTGTACCATTTACCAACTATGGAAATGAATCAAAGTGACTCTATAAATGATTCATAATAACTAAAAATAATTTATAACAGTGGAAATATCTTTCAATAAATGACTTTTTCATTGTATATGAAACATAAAACTGGCTATTCTAAAAAGTAATTTTATGTATTATTCATGTACTATTATTTTTTAACTTAGCAAATGTATAATAAAGATACATAGTGATTGATATTAGATCTCAATATTAGAATTTACCTAAAATATATCCACAGTGATCACTAATCAGGTTTTTCAGAAATTTTTGCCAGAATATTAACTATACTTCAAGATTATCCCCTACTACTAAAAGAAATGCATGAACTAGATAGTAGCTACAGAATGATATTTATCTTCAAATTTTGCATCTAGGCTTCAGCTAAGGGCAAGGCAGCTCTATAAATAACATCTTTAGTGAAATCTATTATATTTTTCCAAAGAACCGCAAAAGCTTCATTAAATCTGACTTTTCCATTAACTTCAGCAGCACTATATTCCCTTTTTAATGTCTGAGCAGTGCTCTCATCTATCAAAATGTGAATTTATAATGCACTTGTTGATGCAGTAGAGTTCATTAGAAAAGCAAAAACCATTAAATCCATATAATACAGTAGTCAACAAAGTTAACTGCCTTTTATCTCAGATAGCAGTTAGTGTTTCTTTCCAACATAGACATATCTTAGAACTATGGAACTAAAAAGCTTATCACATCTGTATAATATGACTTTATATTATTTTAATTTCTCCATCTATGAGTATGAACAACAAAATCCTTGTAATCTCCTCTTTGGATAACAGAACAGATTTCTATGACAAAAACATCATCATTACCTTGAAGTCTGAACTTGAAATGCCAGATTTGAAACAACTGTTTATCTTATCCGCTCTTCATATATAAAGAAAGAATTAAGTTTACAAATATAGTAAATAGGACTTGAAGAGCCTTGAAATATGCTACATTTTCTTCATCCACTCAAAAATAACATTTATAAGAAAAATTTCAAGGGTATCATGATGACTAATTGAAAAATTTTACAATTTTCTTGTCAGGATTAGGACTAAATAGCATGCTAACAAGAGATAAATTTGTCAATACAAAGATAAGTATATTCTATATTACTAAGGAAATATAGTTTGAAAAATGAAAGATGGGACACAGACAGCCACTCAATACCAAATGGAGACACACAGATGAGGATATAACCTTAGCAGAAAATTATATGAGGATAAACAAATTAATAATAAAGAATTTAGGAAATCCCACTTTAGGGTATTGATTATTTCAAATTGATGGCATTCAGGGAAAAGCAAATGCTATGAACTTCCCTTCTCCAACTGAATAGAATTCCTTAAAAAATAAAACAAAACAAAACAAAAAAGCAGTTGTCATGAATCCTCTCCCTGGAATTCATCAAGAGAAGATTAAACTTGTGGCACAGGAGAGGAGAATGATAAAGGACGTGATGTCTACAGAGACCATCACAGTCTTGCTCCTATTCTTTGAAGGACCATTTCTCTCTCCCCCAAATGATTTGATCTCCTTATGTTACATACAATCCTTTTCCCTCCTTTTGGTGAAGAGGACATGTACACTTTTAGATCTCACTGGGTCGCTTATTCACTTTTCTCTTCTGTGATCCCCCACTCATGTAATATATTTGTAGACCTTTTCTCTTGTCAACTCTCTGATCCTAGCTTATTTCATATACTGCACCATGGAGCCCTCGGAGGGTACAGTCTTCATTCCATACTGTGAATATACCTGGGAGTACATCACAGCTTCCCTAACTTTATGAAAAGCAAGAGTAAAATATTCTGACATTCATTTTCTCCCACACTGTTGGACCTTCCTGTTTTTCTTCACTTACACCAAATTCTTATTGGACACTGTCAGTAAATTGGATATAAAATGCCTGAGTTTGCTTCAACCTCAACCCTAAACCACCGACCCATTCTTTTTTCTTTAGTTTATATTTTTAGTATTTGAGACAGGGTCTTCTTTTAAACTGGCCCTGAACACACTTTGTAGCCCAGGCTAGCCTTGAACTCAAGGCGATCCTCCTACCTCTGTCTCCCGAGTGCTGGGATTAGAGGCATGAGCCACCACACCTGGCATTGTGGTATGTGGATACTGGGGATCAAACTCAGGACCTTGTACTTACTAGGCAGGCACTGGAAGCACTGAGCTAAATCTCTGGCCCCTATTTCTTTCCTTTTTTTTTTTTTTGAGACAGGGTCTCACTTTGTAGTTCAGGCTGGCCCTGAGCTCAGCCTCAAACTCACATCACAGCAATCCTCCTGCCTCTGCCTCCCGAGTGCTGGGATTACAGGCGTGAGCCACCACGCCTGGACTGTGGTATGTGGTACTGGTTGCTGCTGGGCGTGAGTCTCCTCACCCAGTATTGTATGTGGTTAACCGGGGATTGAATCCGGGCCCTTGCGCTTGCAAGACAGGTGCCAGAACCACTGAGCTAAATCCCCGGCCCCACCCTATTTCTTGACTTTAATGTTTCCTCCTCTGTTTCTAGTTCTCAAAAAGTGGGCCCAGAAACTTAGTATTTTTTAAAGATTAGATGAACAGTTCTGTGTTTTCATTAACAAATAGACTCCTTCAAACTGGAAATAAACATGCTCATGAAAGTGAATCCAGGCATTATAAAGTGCACATGAGTCAATGATACACATAACCAGAGGTCAGAGCTGTTCACTGGAAATCCTCAGGTACAGAGGAATGTTGAACTGAAAGATCACTGAATTTCCTTCCTTCTATTTGTCATTAGTCCAATAAATTTAGCAACATACCAGTGTATTATTAACCTAATACATTTTCTCTCCATCACAGTTTTGTATTTATTGAAAGCAATGAATGAAATCTTTGTGAAAAACCCATTTGGATTCAAGCATAATCTTAGAGGAAAGGCCTCAACCCAGGTTTATCAAATTGCTGTTTTACTATAGAGACAACATCTAGCACATTGTAAAACCTGTTTAACATAATAAATAAAGCAAAACAAAACAGAAAACTAGCCACAGTACTTAGCTGTACACATTTTGGATTATCCTATCCCCGATGGACTCAGAACAATACTTATGACAACCAGAAAGAAACCAGAAAGGCTCAGAAAGGAGCTGTTTAATTGTGCATGAATAATCAGTGCATGTGGCCTTTTGATAGGGCCAACTTGGCTTTAAAATTTAGCCCTCTAGTTAAACTCATGAATTGTCTACCACATTACTTCTTAATGTGGCATCTTACTCCATCCTTAACACTTCGTCTTTCAGTTTCATGGAGATTCAGGAGTGATAATGGAACTCAAGTATGCAGTGTCTATAGGATTTCTTTTAATAACAGTGTTTGTATTTTCATAACTGTTTGGATAAAGCAGCTTCAAAATGATCCTAAGACAAAATACCCACATCAACACATGGCTTTGTAATAAGCATGTTCAGTCATTTTCTTTTAAAATCTAGCAATATGTTGACCTATGTCATTTAATAAATTCTGAAATTCTCATTGCTTCATAAACAATGAAACTTTCAGAAATATTTTGATAACTACCAAACTAACACTTATTCACATCAAAATTCTGAGTTATTCCCTTATGTCCAGCAATTCAATATTATAACCAATATTACCTTTAATGATTAATAAATTGAGTGACTTCTATAGAAAAACCAAGCTACTGATGTCTTCAGATTCTTCTGAAGCCCTCACTTAAATCTAAACATCACCTCTTTCTTTTAATTCAAATTTTTATTGGTACATTTTTTATCATTAAGCCCCTTGAATTTTCCATATGTAAAGACTACTGCTTTCATATCTTTAGTGTCAACTTCTCTTTTAAACCCAATGACTTTCTCTTCATGTTCTACATTTCTAAGTACAAAACTCAAAATGAAATTTAACTTAACACATATTTCTTTCAAATACTTGCAAGGACTTATCATAGCTAAGTAAAGAATTCACTAAGCAGGAATTTCTATGCGTTATTATTATTGACTAATCCTGTATCAGAACTCTTTAGTAGTATACTTAAATTCTGTAAGTCTATGATTTATCTATAGAATATTAAAAGTGACAAAGCAAAAAGTGACTTCCACCTTATAACTGTGATAGTCTCAATAGATCCCAAAAATGCACATTATAACCTAAATTGTCACTATGATAGTTCAAAAACTGAGTAGATCGTGAGTCTCTACTGGCATAGACTGAGTGCTCTTATCCCAGAGGCTGTGGAAAGAGGCCTGACTTTTGCTTTTTTTTGCCTTTCACTTTCTCTAACAAGTGAAGACAAAGGGACAAATACTTCCTTTCAAGCCAAGAGTGAGACTTCATCAGACATTTAATAGTAGCTTGTGGGACCTTGATCTTGAACCTCACAGCCTTCAGAACTGTGAGAAATAAGGTTCCAATCTCTACAAATATCCACTCTCAGATATTTTATTACCACATCATAAACAAGCTAAGAAAATAACATTTATAAAAATTATCACATCAACAATTCTGGGACAAAACCAACACTGATTATAATTCCAAATTATATAACTGTTAAAGAGCTGAAGCATTATGCAGTAAGAGGCTACAAAGGAAAAGATCGATAAAACTAGTGCCCATAAAGGTAATGTTTGGAGATGAGTCCTTTAGAATGTTAAAAAAGTAGGAACTGCAAAGTGAATATGCTTTTTAAAAAGACTAAAAGAATCACATTTCCTTGCTGTAAATCACCATAATAAAGAGCTTAGTAAATATATCAGCCTATTCTTGCATAGAGCAACTTCAGTGCAGATTTAAGGATTTCTGAACACTACAGCTGACATTTTCATTTGTGAATGGACAAATAATAAAAGGCAACATTAATTTGAAATGAATAAAATATATAAGGTCCATGAAGGACTACCCATTTAAAACTAGAACTTGAAAAAAGGAATTGTATGTTCACATTAAACTGAATAGGAAAATAATGCACTGCCACAAAGTTTTTTCTTATTGGAACAAAGTTGAATAAATAAATATTGAACATTTTCACAGGATGATCTTAATCACTCAACCAAGTATAATCAGTTTAATATTTTTCATTCCTAAATTTATTTTTCATGTAGTGAACTGATATAGTGGAATCTCCATCACTTCACTTATCCATTGGATAAACGTTGAAAATAATATAAGCTTTACAACAGAATTCTAACTTTGAGAGAAATTAGTCTTACCTATAGTCAAATTGGAAATTAAAATAATATAAATTATTCCACCTTGGAAACAACCCAAGCATCCATCAACTGGAGACCGGATTAAAAAAGCTGTGGTTCTTCTACAGAATGGAGTATTACTCTGCCATAAAAAATGATAAATTTGAATCATTTCTACTTATGGACATACCTTGAGGATATCCTCATAAGTGAAATAAATAGGACACAGATAGGTACATATCGCATCTTTTCTCTGGTATGAGAAAATAAAGATGTAATGAGTCCTAGCATTGTATGTTATATATTATGAAATAGAAAATGCTCAATGTAAATAGGGTGAAGGGGGAAAATGTTGAGATTGTAACAAAAAAGTAAGGAAACAAATTTTATGTATATGGGGGTGGTAGGGTGGGTAGGGTTATGGGAAAAAATGAGAATTAAGTTGTGTCTTATACTGGTACAAATCCCCATTATGGAGTGCAATCATGATGTGTATATTTAATGTACCAATAAAGATAATAATAATAAAAAAATTATTCCAGAAAAACTTCCAAGAGTAGGTCACATCAATTCAAAATGTTTACTGAACAATTCAAACACTTTACTGAATTTATAACATCTATTTAGTGACATTCAATCTTATATATCAGGTACTTTACATATACAAAGATTTTTATCTTTAATCCTGCACCAGTAATCTTCCATTTAGATCTTCATTCAAAATACAGCAAGATAGCAAAGAATGCATAGCTTGCCAGCAGCTGCTTTAGCATTTCACTTAGGCATTCTTGTGTTTAAAGTCAAGTCCTGGTCTTTAAGTGAATTGTATAGAAGTCATCCACTATTTCCTGTGAGTTTTTCCTCACTTCCTATTGATTTTACTTTGAGCAGTAGAAGCTCTTCCAGCGGTGTCCAGGATTTCAAGCAGCCTTCACCTGTGAACTTGGCAAAGGCAAAGCCACCTGGGAAGAATTCTTGTTCCACCTCTGATGATCTACATCCTAATGCCCAAGCATGTGATTAAGTTCATTCTCTGTGACAATCATTTATTGATGAATTAAATATTTGAACGCAGAGCTAATTTAATGTCATCCTCCTCCAAAAAGACATCTTTTCCTTTCTGGGATGTCACAAAGTCATATCCCACCCTGTGAAAGTGATCTGAACACAGAAACTAATTTCAGATGAGCAGTCTTACCTTTGGCTTCAAATGCCTATCCCAAGATGAGTGTCATGTCCACACAGAAAATGCATGTGTTTTCACTATTTTAAAGGCCAATTTTTAAAAAAACTTGTGTGTTGATTATACAATCTATTATAGCATTCTCATTTTGAGACAACATTAACCTTATCCTTTATAAAGATAATATTTCAAAGACAATCTGATATTAAAATAAGCTTTCTATAACTGTCAGTAGTAAGGAACATGAGATGATAAAAAGGAATATCTCAAATAAACAAGGGACAGGTGGCAGCTTGAGTTACATCTGTTATTAATCTGCATCAGAGGGGAGGGAAAGAGAAAACAGCAGGAGAGAAACGTAAAAGGATCTGTAAGCTCGCTGGAGCCACACATTCACATTTGTTAATGCTCCCCTCATGTCCCCTGTAAACTAAAAATACCTCTTAAAAAAATAGCCCAGAGTAATTATCTTGTCAGAAAAATCTTTTGTGTTTTGTACTCAAATTAAATTGAACTGAAATCCATCATGGGAAGGAGATATCAGAGGAGAGACAATGAAAAGGTAAATTAAAATGAAACTGAGATAGAAGAGCTTTTCCAATAAACTCAACAAACTCACAACTTAGAACACACACACACAGAGTATAGCTATTTTCTCCTTTCATATCACAAATCTTCTGCTATGTTCTATGCGAGAAATAACATAAAATTGTTTTATATGGAGAAAGTGACAGGAGGAATAAATGAAGGAAATGTCATGATTAACTTGACATCTCTCCTGCTGCATACCAGATTCTACCCACTGTAACAGACTTCAACAAACAAAAAACATTTTTCCTGTAGAATATTTTTGTGTATTATTATGTGTGTTCCACCATCACTAAACTATGCTTTCATGAAGAAGACTGTCTCTTTGAATAATTACATTTTACATGCACAGGACTAACTTACTCTGACATGGTTAAAGAGTTGTAAAAATAATAAATAGCATTCCATTTGCTAAGTTGACTCTGTTGGTTTAGGGATTAACTTAATTGGACATGATTTAAAGCCTTGAGAGAAAATTACTTTGAAGAGTATCCTTATTTTGGCAACAGAAATTGGAAATGCATCCTCAGCATAATGATATGATGGTGTAATGAGTTGTACATAAGCTGTAAAATCTGAATGTTGCTATTTCAGTGTTGTTCCTTTAAACTAAGTAGCTCTTTCATAACAGGTCGATATTATTCTCTCTCTAATGGATGATAATATTTATTCTATGATCCTAAGAATAGACTTACAAATTTATTCTTACTCGTTCTTATCAGGTTCTATTAATACCAGCCTGTATAATGGATGCCACTTTGATTATACCATATTTAAACTCTTTTTAAAAATTCTATAGTTGGTTGTTTCCTTTTTGAGTGTGATAGGTCTAATAGATTCAATCTTATCTTGCCTTTACTACCTTTATAAGGTCTAAAAGTTAACGTACAAAGATTCACTTTTCATTATGTAATCCCTTCCTATTAATCGATACTCAACGATACAATATTTTTCTAATAAAATTTTACACTAAATTCATATTTACTTGTATTTTCACATAATTTAAGTTAGAACATTAGATCTTGCATTGTTAGTCATGTCAAAGCACAACCACAGCTCTACAAAGTAAAATAGAGAACATTAAAAGACTGCTTCAGTTGTTGGCAAAATACAAATCAGAGAACAAAAGACAGAAACCAGTAGCAACTTTTTTCTAAATGAAAAATAGAGGAGAAAAGAAAAGCAAAGCTAAAAAGGGTGAACCCTTTTTAGACGGAAGTGTAAGTCCTCATGCCTGAATGGCCCTGCCCCTTGAGAATGACTTGCTAAGATTAGCCCTGCCTTCTGAGAAGGGTTCCTCTCTATGATAGAAACAGGGCAGCTGAATGCTAATCACTCTCACATCATGTCTTCTACAACTAGTAGGAGCTTCACAAAGCAGAAAGCCTTTTAACATCTACAGATCAATACTGGAGGGAGCCACATACATATAGTAAAAGTCTCAATCTCTTTTTCCATTAATATTTTTCTCTCGGGCCGTGGTTGAAATATCACAAGAAGTCAGGTTGATTTCCAGAGGAAATTGATTGTTACAAATCTGTCCACTTGAAGCTCATGCAGGTTTTACAGTCTAATAACAATGTTGCTAATATATGAGAATTTTACTAAATTGCTTTTTTAAAATTATGTGTAGAAAACAGTTAACACAAAGTGAGACTGAGTCACAATGTCATTAAAACCTCATAATTGACGAAAATTAATTTTATCTATTTGCATTACAGAATTATTTTCTGCTCTTTTTGTGTTTCTTCTTCCCATCCTTTTACAAAAATTATTCATCATCTACTATGTGCCAGAAACTCTGCTTGGCTTTGCTGATATAAAGTCAAATAAAGACTATTGCTCTTCCCTGTAAAGGAGGGGTGAAGAAAAATTACCTTGCAGCAGGTTTAAAATGCTTTGCTGAAAACCACAGAAAGGGAGGAGTTGAAGAAGTGGAAGCTGGTACCCAAATTTAACTCAGAGAAATAGACAGCATTAAAAAGCTTTCAAAAATAAATGTTGACCTGAACCACTAAGGATTGCACAGGTTATCTAGATACCAAAGTGATGGAGAAGAAAAACTGCAAAAAGTTATGGTGGCACAAAGAATATTGATTCTCGAATACTGAATTAGAAAATGTATTCTACAGGAAATGCTACCCAAGTAAGAGCCTCCATTACCAGAGTGTCTGCCAATGAAAGAGGGTAATATGGAGTTCTAATTTAGAATGTACCCTCAATGGCCATCTTGGGCATATTTTCAAAACTGTGTGCCACCACCACTTGAATTCGTTAAGGCTTGTTCCACTCCCGGGAGCTTTCAACATGACTATGTGCTTCAACCTATACCTGTATGCTTTATTTTACTTTCACATGTGAAGACACATACACACACAAAGTGTCTATAATATTGAAGATTTCACTAAGGAGTTTGACCAAATTATATTAACAGAAAAGACCTGAAACAAATATAATTTCACATGTGAAAAATTTCTTTCTACTCTACTCTTGAAGTTGAGTTTTGTTTTGTTTTGTTTTGTTCTTGTATTTGCTATCTCCACTACTTTAATTATCACTGTCATTTGTAATTGCACATATTAAAATTCATAATTCGATCCTTTTTTATTGAGCTACTTTTACAATCATTTGGATTTTAAAAACATGCCTAAACTATATGTTGATCAAAGCTTTTTAAAAATATTCAATAATTAGCCAGATATAATCCCAGCACTCTGAAAGGCTGAAGCAGGAGGATTTCTGTGAATCTGAGGCCAGCCTAGACCACACTATTAGTTCAAGGTCAGTCAGAACTACCCAGCAAGATCTTGTATTAAATAAAAAATTCAGTAATTAGTTGACTCTATATCCGAACAATCAGCAGGATTTTATCAACACTATTTAATATTCTTAGAATGATTTAGAAAATTTATAAATCCTTTTGTTAAATTTGTTTATTCAATCAATATTCTAGGGTTATGAAAAACAAATATTGGAATGAAATAGTATTTGATCCATAATGACTTTATGCTTGCTTCTTATCAGATAATGGGCACATTAATCTTGCCTAATTCTAATCATTAGGATCAATTAATTTCATATGTGTAAATTAGTTTAGATCTCTTAAGATAAGCACTCATAAAATGTCAATATTTATTATTCTTATTAGTTTTAAAAATAATACTCAGTATTCTATTATCTACTAAGTTGATAGGCAAAAATTTATAGATAGTTTATTGTGACAAATAATTGCTTATTCAAATATTAGGTTTATTTGCTTAAGTAGCTGTATCTTTGTCAGTTACAGGTGATGGGCTCAAAATATGATACCCTCATTTACAACTTGGCAAACTGAATATATTAAAGTGAAGGAAGTTGAGAAAATAGCATAGTTGTGCTCCCTCTTCCTGGAGTGAGCTGAAGAAACTAGAAGTGTCCCGTCTCTCATCACATCGCTGCATGACCATGTAATACAAGCCTTTATCCTGGTTTGTGGGTCTTCATTTCTAGAGGACACTGTCATATAAGCTTGCACTGATCTACAGTGCTTTTTTCTTATGTTCATCTGACCTCTATGAAATCAGCCATAAACTTCGTGATGGGATATAAAAAATCATTTTTTTCTCCTGTATATAAAGAAAGATTTGTGTTTAAAAATTCAGAAATATGAAGATCATTACTTATAGGTGAAAATATAATATGTAAAACCTGAAGACTTCCAAGAGCTCACTCCTCTAATTATGGAGTATAGCATGTCACCGTGCTTGGCAGAATACTTATTTGATTAAATCTCAAATTTTTGTTGTGGTTTTAATGTTTCACAGCAAAAAAATAAAAATAAGATTAATCTAGTCTGCTTAGTCTTCCCCTAATCTTACAAAATTCAAATATGAATTTCTTTAGTATTCAATATATTAATTTATATGTAATGACAATATATATAGAAGATTAATATTGGATATATAACTAAAATACATTTTACACGTGGATACTATTAGTACTAATGTTATTATTATCATTATCATTATTATTATTATTATTATTATTATTATTATTATTTGCTTTAGGGCTATGGTATCATATTTTAGCATATAGGAGATAACTGATTTACTTAACTTGATTGGAAAAACAAGCATTATCAGTCAAGTTTTCCAGAGAAATTTGTTTCAGAGCAGCTCTACCTAACTAGAGTAATTAATTTGCCAGGTACTTGCCAAGTGGATTGGGTAAAATTGTATCATAACATGTGGACACACACTGAAAATGCTAACACACAGTCTCACTATTTTAAGTATCAAAGATACATTTTATTTTCAGTTACCAGTTCTAAACATATCTGTCTGATTTATTTCCACTTGGTAACTTCTTTCTTTCTTCCTTTTCCCTGCTTTTCCTCTTTCTCGGTTTTCCTCACCGCTATAGAACTTTTACCACCCACGGATTCTTGTGGGCTCTACTTTGCTTTCTTTCAATGCACTTTCTCCTGGATTCCATATCACCTGGACCACAGAAGCCACTGAAATATTCATTTTTCATCTTCTGACTGCATGTTGAACGGGCAGGCTAATCAATTATTAAAAGGTCTTCAGCAACAGTCCTTTTACTCTTATACCAGCTTTGCAGTTGGGAGAGGAACTTTAGTGATGCAGCAGTTAAAACAAAAGTAAGGCAAGTTATTTTGTTACTTTCACAATTTACAAGAGGCCCAGAATCCTCCTGACAGATAATACCCTTCTCACTTAGGTCATTTAAGTAACAGTTATCATATTCACCATGTTTTTCACGGGATGGTGGAACTAATCCATCCAAGAACAAAACAAAAATACCTGTTATTGCTTTGTTTTTGAGTAGATTAAAACTTTAAGTTAAAAAAAATTTAGAGAAATAAAAGTAACTTATGAGGGCTGGAGATTTAGCTCAAGTGGTACCACACCTGCACTGGAAGCACAAGGGCCTGAGCTTGATCTCCAATACTGCTAAAAAAAAAATTAAATTAAAAAATAATAATAGGCTATGGAATACTTTTTGTTATTTATTACACTTGTTCTACAGTAACTTGAGGATTGTTAAAAGAATTTTAAATTCATACATAACCTTCTCGCCTTGTAATTCTAGTTTAAAGCATTCCTCTTTTAGCTCCTTCCTCAGGAACAACTGGCTGTCCAGGTAGAGCTATTTCCAGTCCCTCCTGACAACGCAGAGAAGGTGATCTGCTGAACTCACTAGTGACCCTTTGAAGTACATCTCAATTAGTGAACACGTCTTATAATGTTCTTCCCTGAGAACAGTTGGTGTAAATTTGGGCACACAGTGGAATGTAATCATAGCTTCTTGGTAACACTTGCTCATGTCAAAAGAAAAACCAGAAAAAGAGCTAGTTTCCTCTCTTCTTATGGCTATGACAATGTCTGGACACCTTACTTAGAGTTGCTGCACCATATTGTGACTTGCAGGAAGCTAAACTGAGACCAGAGCAGACACACCAAGGATGGTGAGAGTAAAATTTGGACACTTTATGAGATTTTTGTGTCATCAAATGTATTCATTATACATAAAATCAGTTAACAGCATATCTGTAAGACCCCACACTTACTGTCAATTAAAACAGAAAGCTGAAACTGAAAGTCATGAGAATTTGCATTTAGTTTAGTAACATGTTGAAAAGCAAGCAGTGTCCTTCCCCCTTAGGACCTGTGAGGTTCAATATAATCAAAACACACAAGGTAGTTTTGGGTGCGGGATATTAAACTCAGGCCATTGCACATACTACACAAGCACTTTTCCATGAAGCTAGATCACCAGATTCTCCATTCATTTTTAGAAATCATATATATTATATATTATGTAGACAATAATATCTAGAAAAAGCAGGATAGGCAATGTGAGAATAGAGAAGAGGATTTAATTTTCATTTTATCAGGAGTCAAGACAGACCTAATTTAAACTTAACATTTATTTGATGTCCACAACTGGAGATTAAATAAAGATGTGGGTTTTTAAAAAATAAAATGGAGTACAACTTAGCTATAAAGAACGATAAACTAGTGAAATTTAAAGCTAAATGAATGTACATTAAGGCCATTCTCTTAAGTAAAATAAATAGGACACATATGTATAAATACTAAATAATATTTCTTGCATGAGAAATTGAAACTGTAAATGAGAACCATAATGTATAATACATATTGTGAAATAGGAAGATGTTCAAGGAAGGAGAACTGGGGAGGAAAGATGGAGGAAAGGAAAGAAGAGAAAGAAAAAATATGAGAAAAAAGCAGGAGATAAAAACAAGGTCCTTGTACATGGGGGGTGCAGGGGTTAGAGGAGGTCAAGGGATGAGGTAACACTAAGATGCAAGACCTGTCATGTACAGGTACAAGATCCCAGTGATGAAGGTCATCATACTGTATACCTAAAACATACCAATACATTTTTAAAAAATAAATATATAAATAACGCTTGAGAAGAGACCTGCATTATTATTTGATATGATATGTTGTACAAAAAATTTTGAAATATAAAAATTTGTATCTGTAGGGCTAATGATAGAAACTATCTTTAAGAAAGGACCAACCTCATGGAGCACTACTCTCTCTTAAAGAAACACAGATTCAAGTTATTTGTAAGAAAAAGCATGTACCTTGAGACCACAATAGTAAGTGAAATAAATCAGACACACATTGTTTCTCTTCTATAAGAAATCCAGAGGAAAAAATAAAGAGGTAAGTAAAAGATAATGCTAAGTAGGAAATAAGTTGTTTTCAAAGGGGAAGGGGGTCAGGAGATGGAGGGAGGGTAAGGTAAGGACAGGATAAGTGATGAAAAGTACCTGCGCACAAGGCATGTAAACATCATGTACTACAATCGTGTATGCACAAAAGGAAGGGGATTAAGCTATGGTTTGAGGGGTATGGAGGAGAGGGGAAGGGAAGGAAAAAAGAAATTAAGATGTTTTATATATATGTCCTGACTTCCCACAAGGGATGTAAACATTATATATTAACTACACATACTCATAAACTAAAACTTAAAAAGATGCAGACCTTAAGAAGGAAATGTCCATGTACATGATAAAATAGTCCTTATGTATAGTAGGGCTCCTATTTAAGTTCCTCCAAAGATACTGAACTATAAAACATTAAAATTAAACTTGTCATACTTTCCCAAGTATATTACTCTTTTCTCATCTTCCTCCCTCAAATTTAGCACAGAGCAAAATCATCTACACATTTCCAGCTAGTATTATTAACACTGAGCTAGTCAAAAGGTGTACATCATTAAGGAAATATTCTTCTAACTCAAGATCTCAGCAGACTAAGGTACTAACTCATATGAGGAGCTGTATTTTCTACTCCAAAGTCCTATGCACGAGAGAGCAGTGCGATCCCACCAACCGCTAACTCCGTATTCAGATGCTTATTTCACAAGTTTGCTCATTTTTCAGAGAAAACCAATAAAAGAGAGAAAAAACGTGGTAGCATGCACAGCTAACAGTAGCAGCGCTTCCCAGAAATAGACTAGCAAATGGCTCCCCCAGTGCCATCCATTCCCTGCATTCTCCTGAAAACAACAGTGAAGGTGCCTTTGACTTCAGATATCGGATACTATTCGCCATTTAGCCTTTGGAAATTCATTTGAAACAATGTTTTTAAAACAACTAAGTAAGCTGTCTGAATACAAGGAAATATTTGTTTATAAAAATGTATTTGAATATGCTTTTATAATTTTAAAGAATTTTTATTTAAAATAAGTAGGCTTCAATAGCATATACACAAGTTAACTTGCTCATACCTGATCATTCTTTCCACAAATACCACCGAGTGATAAAAACTAATTTCTGCTATTTATAATACTAGGAAAATATATAACTGTTCCACCTGGAACAATTTATATGAATTTAACTCCATGTCACAGTTAGACCACCCCCCCCACATTAAATTATCCACCAGGAAGTATGCTAAGGATTTTACTTCAGGTTTTCAAATGCTCTCTTTTTCCACTTTTATTGTTATTACTATACATCTGCAGTCCACAGTGACTTCATTCACCATGGGCAGCTGGAACGTATAAATACCACATCTTACTTCTTTTCTTGTCCTGTCCCTTTACCTCTTGGTCCTCTTCTCATTTGCAAAAAATCTTTTGAGTCACGTTTTGACACGTTTTTGTACCAAATGAGTCTCTAACATCCACTTTAACTGAAATATTTTCTCTCTGAGTCTCCATCCTTATTTTGGTGGGGCAGGAATAACAGAAAAGCTGCTTACTTGCACTAACGAGACTTAAATATTATTAACTCTCTCATTCAGTCAGATTATGTAGAAGCTAAATACAATTAATAAAATGATCGTTCTTTTCACACACAAAAATAACAGCACCATTGACGGTATGTATAACTTGTCAAAAGGTCAGAGAAAGATCAAAATTCTCCTAGCTAGGAAGATCCAGAAAACTCAATAGAAAAGAGGACACCAGTGTTGGTTCCTGATGGTTAGGTGCAATTTTAATGTCAAAATGGTATATTTGCACATATAGCATTGGGTAAGGCATACATAAAACTACTTTAACAAATTATCACATATTCAATTTTCAAAACACCTTATAATTTGAAATACATTTACATAATAATGTAGGAAATATAAAAGTATAGGACAACCACAGACTTAACATAATAATTGCTTACATAATGTAAAATACTCAATTTTACAAAGACTTTGTTTCCATTTTTTAAAAGCAAATGTTTCTGAGGGAATATCATTTTAAAAACTCAATTATAATGATTTCCCATCTGTGTTAACAACTATATTGACTACTAATGTGCAAATTATAACATAAATTTTTCTGACATTACAAAACATACAGAATGTGAAATAGTTTTTCAACTTTGTTCTAATGCCTGAGATCTTGTTTCTTTAATTATTCTCAGAAGCAGGAAGCTATAACTGTCTTTTGAACTCAATTTGATAGAAAAAACAAAAAAAATGGAAAACAATGTTGCTGTCCAAATTGATATTAAGTGTTAGAAATTTTGAAAGTCACATTACTCATCGATTATACTGGTGGGAAGTAGTGCGGTAGCCTTTGTGTGTCCCTGTTCAACACATGCCTTCAACTTCCTGCAGTGGTGAAACATACAAAATAACATGAGCTAGGCATGTGGCGTGTCTATATCCCAGCACTAGAGAGATTGAGATGTGAGGACTGCCACAAGTTTGAGGCTAGCTTGGATTACTTAGTGGGTTCAAGGCCAGCCTAAACTACATAGCGAGACCCTGTCTCAAACCAACAAATAAGTAAACCAAAATATATAATGGGGTAAGTTGGAGAGAGTGCAGTTAGTCTTAAATCCCTGAAAGGAAGGAGACTTCTCTTACAAGGATGGTGAGGCTAAGTCTGTGTGCTGCAGTTCGCCCTGTTTCACTTCTGGCCAGCTCCGCATTGTGTCCTAAGATGTCCTAAGAAGCCAAAGTGCTAGAACATTTGTTTGCTGGATGCCCGAGTTAGTAAAGCAAGACGGCTACTGGTCTTATGGAGGTCTTTAGGGACATGAGTACTACACGGTCACATTCCGGACAGTGATTATCTAGTCTCTTCTCAGCAATAAATAATATGAACTGAGTTTAGATTCTGTCTTGGCAGTGAAATATCTGTAGCCTTTCGACCTAACATAAGCATGGATTGTTTCTTTTCTGTTGCTGTGGAGGAAAAATATGCACAATCTCTCTTCAGTGTGTTCACAATCAGCTCCAGGGCTTCCAGGAAGCATTAGATAAGAGTGGAAGGCAGCGAGGTAACCCTCTTCAGCGTCACCTTTGCTCTAAACCAACAATGGACACTGTCTGTCACTTGGATCAGAACAGCTCATCAGTACTGATCACTTGAATTGTCAGCATCCTCATTATTTTGCATATACTAATCCACTTGTTTGCAAAACCCAGAGTTTGATATCACTAGTCTTCTTCTAGTGAGGATGAAAAAACAAAAAAGTGCAAAAAAACTAGCGAATTTACTTCACAGATAGCAAACTTGCATTTTGAACCAAGGGCTCTAGAAATACAAGAAAAAGGGAGATATTTTCATTATTCTGAGATGGAGGAAGATATGCATTTTAAAAGAAAAACCATATCTTGGTTATGTCTAATATTTTCTATTTGTTTTTAGCCAACTGGTTCAAAAAATCAGTCTATACAACTAATTTTTGAATATGAAAATAGCCTAACATATGAAATGTTTTTAAATAAAACTTTATTTGTATTCAAATAAAAACGTGTTTACAAAAGGTAATGTAGTAGTTACATCTACTCAAAACAGGACACACATTGGGTAAATTCATAATTTCTCTAGTGTGAGAAGCAAAAGTTGTAAAAGAGGTCCTCAGTACATACGAACTGGTTCAAAGAAAGGCAGCAAATAGGTTTAATATTGCAAATGAACACCAACACTCATGTGGGTGATTTACAGGGATTTATGTAGAGAATAAGGACTTATAAACTATACTACTAATGTCTCCTACGGTGTAAGTGAAAGAGCGAGACATCCAGAGATTAAGAACCATAGAAAGTTGTCGTCTTCTTTAACTTGATAGTTTAAGGACATATTTCAAAATTCTGATTTCCCTTCTTTTAAAACATATCACAGACCAACCTATTTCTTTGTTGAAAATTTCATTAAAATATTAAATAGTATTTAATAAAATCACAGTTGTTACATTTTTAAATAGGATAATTAATTCAGAAATAACAGACTTCTCCCCTCAAAAAATCATTCAAAGCATCAAAAGAAATATTTTTCATACACTACACTATAAATAATATTTTTGTTTTCAAAATAATAACATTTAGTCTTAGACACATATATACAAAAACACATCCTGTCATAGAGGCACAAAAATGAAGATACACACAGAGGCACACACACATATCTCACAGGACACTGTGCTGCTTTTGTAACAGGAAACCATAGGTTTCTCCTCACAACTTCCTTGTCCCTTTTGGTGAGCCATATTTAGCAAGTCAGCAAAGCTGGTAAATCTTCTGACACCTGGGCAGAATGCCAGTGGGAATGCCCACACATCTCACAGACAGGCAACCTCATTTAACCTCGATGCTGCCACCTTGGATCTGCAGCAGAGCTAAAGAAATGTGCTCTGGTCTTTCTAAATGGCTATGATAGGATAGCTGTTTTCACCATTATCCTCTATTTTTCTCTGCATGTAGAGAACTGCTACTGTTATCTAGCCTGTGCCAGAGGTTAGAAAGTACTTTAATTTTCAAAGACCTATCATATCAGGGGATTCTTAAGAGTAGTTCAGTGGCAGCTTATTAACTGGTTTCCCAGGGTGGGATGAAAGTGTTATCAGGTAGTCCCATGCATCTCAAAGACCCAACGCTCGGAGCTTAGATCTTGTCCCTGTAGTTTGTTTCTGTCTTTGCTTTTACTTGGCCAATTTTCTATCATATGATGATTCTGCTAGTTTCATTTTGGATAAATTACTTTCCCAGTAATTTAGGTGAAAGAAGATCAGTTTTGCTGAATCAGTCATGGCTGGCTAATGGAAATTCTAATTACACCAGTCATGGAGGCTTTCCTGACTCATCTACCAAAGATGAGGGACCCTGGGATATAGGCTCAGCTTAAGATGGACATACTGCTTTTCTATTCTGGACGCTAGTTTTCTCACTGGAAATGGGATCATTATGCATGACTTCTTGGAATGACTTCGAAGGACAATTCTAGCAGGAGTATTAGCTGAGCTGTAGGTTATAGAAACTCACTTTCACCTCCGGGTAGAGCCTGGGATGAAGTATACATGTAGGTGCCTCAGTTATTAAAAGTTGTTTACATGGAGTGAATTTATGAAGGGACAGAAATATAAAAACAGGTTATGGAAAAAGAGAAGGAATCTTTTCAAGTAATAAAGACAGTAGACATTAAAATGCAGATACATACAAACTTCTAAAAGCTAAAAGCCTACAGACTCCTAACAGCCTCACTGTCAGGACTAGTCATGCACAAGGGGGAAATTCAACCTTAAGGACTACAGTCAAAGTCTTACTTACTTCGTTCTGACTCTGACCAAGCTGGTAGCTCTGAGGCTGTTCAAAGTGATATATAGGTTAAGAATTAGACACTCTGATGTCCCATGGAACTTCAGTTCTTTTGTCTAATTTTGTTAAGATGTATTATTGCAGTTATTCCATATTTAAATTTCAATAAACCATTATATTACTCTCAAGATATATTGAATGTCCAACTTACTGAAAGGAATATGACTTCTCGTTGAGCATTTTGTTTGGATTCTAATTCTTAGGAAGCCCGATGGCATACAATTTTTATTTAACTTTGAATGAAGAAAACAAAAAAAAAAGCTCAAGCGTCCAACGGCATTCTGTATTCACCATCTTACAGACAGTAACAGTGCTCAGGTTATGGAGGATACTAAGATAGCCGAGTCAGGCCATGTGTAGCAGTGCCTTGCACCTATCAGGTTATCAAAGATGTCTCCCCTTCATACCTGCCTTTGCCTTGCACAAGGACTGCATTGTATACATAACCAGTTTAATCTGATTTCCCATTCAGGAGAAATTCTGCCGACTAAAGGAGACTGTCAAGGTTCAAATCGCTAATGTACACAGACATGCCCAGATAAAGACGGCAGATGCAGACAGTGTGAGCCATGGAGACAGCCCACAGCAAAACTGCACCACTGCCATTCAGAGCAGGTAATGAGAACTTCAGATCCGCTGGGGAAAACTGATTTCTTCCTGCTAAATTTCCAGTTAGCAAGAGTTCTGCAATTCCTGACTCTTAGAGGGGGGTCACATTGTCCCTGAATGTTATGAAATGAGGTACAAAGTTTTGTGTAGGCTCTGCATATTTTTTCGTGGAATGGTCCGTAATTTACATCAGAATTACGTGGTGAAAGGAAAGTTGCTGACTGGGTAAACTAAATTAAAATAGCTACAGAACTTTTGCATCATCCAAAATAAAATTAGAAGAGTATTTCAACTGAGATGAAAAAAATCTAGGAAAAAAAAGTTCACCACATCTTTCAAAAAAGAAAGAGTTGTTTCTTTGCTGTTTTGTTTATTAGCTAATCTTAAAAGATAATTTAGAGAATTCAGATAAAAACTTCTAAGGCTGATATTAAAATGCACAAATAAAAAAGACTGGCATATGTGTTTGTATTTAGGAACAGTATGAAATTACTCCAGTAATGGACAGGAAATTAAATTGCTACTTATAACTAATGGAGGAAGGTTTCACAATGTTTTAGACTCTGATGGTCACCAAGGGACAAGTGACTATCATCAGTTATTTCTGCAGGGAGATTCAGCAGTATCCTCCCTATTTTTCCAGTTTATAAAATTTAGATTTCTGTGTGCTAATTCACTGAGTAAGTGGTAGTCTGAATATAGTACAGCCACTCTCATTAAGGATACACCCAGACAACGTGCTCGTAAGACAGGATTACCACACAGTGTGTCCAGGCCTCCTCACAGCCCCACAGCTCCTCACTTCCGAAGGTTAAAAACTAGAAGCATCATCAAGCCAGGAAGGTAATTATGGCAATATGTTTAAATGTGTGCTTGTACCGTTTTATTTACTCTGTAAAAATAGTTATATCATTGGTATAGTTTCCAGTTTATATTTTCTAGCTTAACAATGTTCAACATCCATGTTTCTCTCTCTCTCTCTCTCTCTCTCATCAGAAGTATAACAATAACTGGCGAATTCTGAGTAAAACTTAGTATTACTTGAGCTAAAAATATTTTCTGTAGTCTCTTTTTTTGAGAAATCCTATACCTTCTGGATCAAAATATTTTAAATTATATTCTTAATGGCCCAGTCCATTTCTAGTATTTAAGAACTGATTCGGCCACAGGAAATCTTCCTTGTGATAAAATTTTAGCTGCGATAAGAACTTAAGAGTCTATGAAAACCTTATTTCCTATATATATTATACTTCCCATTAGCATATCCCTTGAGACCCACAGTCCAGTCACCTGAAATAAGCTGACTTAATAGTGCCTCACTTCAGACCTACTAGACCGGAAATAGTTGAAAGAGACAGAAATGCATTTTGTTGCCAGTTTCTGAGCTAAGAAGCAACAAATTCATAGAAAATGAACAAACTCCCACTGTCACACGTTTGCAATCAAGGTAAGGAAAAAGGAGTACAAAACACAAGATCAATATCAAGGGAGATTTCCAAGCAGGGAGGCTGCCATGGACATGCTTAGGTAAACAGTGGTGAAATACTGAAGGGTATATGAGATGGGTACGAGGTTGGCAAGTAATGTTTTCCTATTTTTTAATCTTTAGCCAACTGCCAAAAGTACCTAATGGTGGAAATCATTCCTACACTGTGGAGGACAGAGAATTCCCATTGATTAGTTCATCGCGGGTGGCAGACACACACATCTGGACACATCTCTATCATTAAATGTGTAAACATCTTTGTATGATTTAAAACCAAATAAATCTAATGCTTTCACACCTCATAATGGGCAGGAATTTTGAAAGTGTCCATTTTAGTAAGAAATAGCTTTTGTGAAGGCTGGGATGCTAGAATCCAATCCTACATGAGCAAGCAGCCCACCTCAATCTAACGCAGCCAGGAGGTCGCACTTCGCTGTGGATCCTGCTTCTGACCTGGGATCCTCTGTTTCTCACCTGTCAAAGCAGGATCTGGAGGATAATATCTAAAACCAATTTCCTTCTAATCCTAATCCTTTTCTAACACTGCAATCAAATCAGCATTTCTGTTATGAAAAATACACAGATTTTAAATAAATCAGAGTAAAGGCCTAAGACATGTTCTTATGAACACAGCATATTCTGCATGCACTTCATTTCTGTTTTAGCAGATTTTAACACTGTTGGATCCACTGAAATCCAGTTATATTGATCAATTAGAGTATCAAAGATTCTGATAATTATATTAATTTTTACTTATTTAAAGTGGTGAAAGAATCTCTTCATATATTCTGGTAAAGCATTTAGATTTTCTAAATATTAACTAAGAGAAAATGAAATTCTGCAGTGCTACAGGATGACTTAAATTCTCACAAATTTCATTATTGAAGAAAGAGGCCTCAAAAGAAATAAAATCTGTCAGCACCTCAAGCTTTGACTATTAGCTTCCAGAACATAGGACTATAAAACTTTTTAATTAAGGCATATGGTCTATGACACTTTTTAAAAGCTCACGTAGGAAAATAATACAAGAGCTTCCTCAGCTTTCATTTACGTAAAAGTTGAGAATTTGACTTATTAAATATTTTTGATTACTCACTGGGAGAAAATACTACCATTCCTCCTTATTTCTCTAGGATAGAACATTCATTAATATCTTTGCAACCTTCTCTTTAGGTTCCATGCTCAGGTAGGAACTATTCCCAACTGTTCAGTAAATCATAGCAAACAACCATGGAGACATCTTCTAAAATAGCCCCCCAAAATTTTCAGAATTTGTGATCAGATTTCATTTCTTTTTTATAACAAATAAATCACACATATATTAATGCCTTTATTTCTAGTGTATGAAGGCAATCTGCACCTGCATATCTACAAAAATTAGTTAATTTAATCAAACATCTGCCTAATTCAATGGAAGAAAATATTCAAAGTGGTTAAAACTGTGGACTTTAAAAAAAAACATGAGTGCATGTCTTTCAACCAATTATTTTGTATTCATCAAATGGAGTGATATTATGTTCCCACCTCTTACCCTTTCGGCATTTTAGGAAGGTAGCTACGCATGACATAAAATCAGGTGATAACCCAAATGTCCACTGTCATAATACCCTAAGTATTCTGAATCCATCCACTGTTTCAGTACAGCCAAAGATAACTTTCTATCCAGCTCTTTCTTCTTTCCCAATATATCCTTTAAAATATATATGGATAATGAATACATTAATAATTTTTCTCAAAATGCTATCCAAAAAAATGCCATTAAATGTTACCCAGTGATAAATAGGAATAGGACAATTTGACTGGAAAGACTGTTAACAGATGATGTAATCCAGCCTCTAATTCTTTCAGATAAATATTGGATGAGAGTAGGTGATGGTGTATCTTCCAGGGAGATTTTTAAATTTAATACTTAGTTCCTCCTTTCTCTACAAAATGTTTAAAAAGAGCTCTAAAGATAGCATTAAATGATTGGATACGTTATGAGGGAAAATCAGATATATAGCTTCCAGTATGCAATTTATAGCTGGAAGCCTTGCCTATATAATCTGAACTGCCAGAAAAACCATTAAAGTGGTAATCAATCGTTCAGTGTCATGCCCACCGGAACAGCAGCGAGCAGTATGAAACCTTGCAAGTGATTGAAAATTCTCCCCGATTTGGAAATATGACTAGCTGTTGGACAAATTCTCTCAATTGTTACTGCTTAAAGCTACAACACTAAGCATTTTTAAGAAAAGAAATAGCTTCTAGTTTTATTTTTATCAGTATGATAAAATATGATGTTTATAATGGAATAGTTTCTGCTCTGTTTTTCATAACTTTTTTTATAGTTTTTACACAAAGTGGACCATCAGTTTTGTGTCATCAAACGGTATCTGTGGTTAGTTGTGATTCAAAAATATTAAATGAAAATCTCCACAAGTAAAAATTAGTCCATTTCACAAAGCACAATGTTTATGTAGCATGAGGCAATTTTACAGTGTCCTGCTGTATCCAGCCTGGGAAAGGGAGCAGCTGTTTATTCAGAGCAGATGAGATGCATGTGTACATTATATTTACATTATCTGATTGCAGCCACTTAGCAGCCAGCTCACATATCAGTTTAACTGTCCACAATATCACAGTGTTCATGGTTAATTTACCCTCATTTTGGTGATAATGGCCTAAGGAACAAGAATAGTTATGCTGGTAATCTCATTACAGTATGTTGCTATAACTGTTTGACTGTATTATTAGTTACTGTTGTTAATATCTTCCTTGTGTAATTTAGAAATTAAACTTTATGATCCAGGATTGTAGGTCCACCATAGAACACTTGCCTGGCATGTACAAGTCCTGAGCTTTACCCTCAGCACTTAAACATAACAAAAACTACCATAGCATGCATGGGTAGAAGAAAGTACCGTTCGACAATACTCACCCACACTTTCAGGCATCCACTGGAGATCTAGGTATGTAACCCTCAAGGAAAGGGAAAGTCCACTGTAATAAAAATTAAACAACTAGATACATTTGAAAAATAGCTACTAAAATATGGCATACGTAATTTTGATCCAGGGAGGAAGTCTGTGCACTAGTACTGGGCTTTGTTTTGCAAGTTATACTCCTACTTGAAACTGAAATATAAATATGATAATGAATATGTCTTTGGTTTCATTTCTATTTTTACAATATTTTGGTAATGTTCAGGGGCTTTTTGGCTAGTGATTTGTACACACTGAATGTTGCAATAGCTAATGCCAAGATAATAATGAAGTGCAGTCGTTCACCCCCTATCTACACACCTCCAGGTTCTCTCCCTCTGTGCACCTCACTTTCATTGTCCTGATTATATTCCAGTTTTGTGTTGATGTTGGGCCAAAGTTATAAAAATAAGCTCCCGAGCACTTAAGAGTTTTATGCACCACGTGGTCATTTTTCCTTGATTTTTGTTAAAGATTTATTTTATGAATTTATAAAGCAGATATTTGGAGCCATTTTAATCCTCTTTGCTTTTCTTCTCATACTAATGGTTCTAACACAACAAATTTGTAAACTCTTGCATATTTGGACACTAAAAGAGCCTTCTCTATTAGTCTGAAAAAAAATTTCCTGAAATATCATTTCAAATACATACAGATAAAACTGAATAATTCACAGAGGTTGTATAAGTCTATACTACCACCAACAGGGGAAAAGGGTTCCTTTTTCTCCACAGTCTCACCAACATTTGTTGTTGGCTAATTCTGACACAGCAGTTTGTGGAGTGTGATGAAACCTCAATGTTCTTTTCAACTGCATCTCTCGAATGACCAATGATGTGGAGCATTTCTTCATATACTTCTTAGATATTCTTACTTTTTCCTCTGAAAAGTATCTGTTCATTTCAGATGCCCATTTTTGAATTGGATCTTTAAATTTGGGTGGGCTGATTTTTTTTAGCTCTTTATATATTCTAGATAGTAGCTCTTTGTCTGAGAAACAGCTGATAAAAATTCTTTCTGTGGAAATCAGTGTGGAGAGTCCTCAAAAAGCTAGGATTGGAGGTACCATTTGACCCGGTCATTGCTCTGCTAGTTATATACCCAAAAAACTAAAAGATTCATATCATAGCAACATATGCGCACTCATTTATAGCAGTTCAGTTTGTGATTACTAAATCTTGGAAACAACCAAAATGTCCATCAACAGGAGACTGGATAAAGAAGATGTGGTCCTTTTATAGAATGGATTATTACTCTGCCATTAAAAATGATAAGACTGAGTCATTCGTACTCAAATGGATGTACCTTGAGGACATCCTCATAAGTGAAATAAATAGGTCACAGATATGTAAATATTGTACCTTTCCCCTGGTATGAGAAAATGAAGTTATAAATGAGTTGTAATATGTATAGTTGATATTGTGAAGTAGAAAATATTTAAAAAGGAAGACAGTCTAGGGATAAATAATGAGGGAAAATGAATGTGGTAATAAAGAAAAAAGGAAACAAAGATTATGTATATGGGGGTGGGGGTTGCAGGGAAGGAGGAAAGGGGAAAAAATGAGAAGAAGTCATGTCATATTCTAGTACAAACTCTCAGTGTTGAATGAGATGATGATATACCGATAAAGATTAGAATTTTTTTTTAAAAAGTTGTCAATTTCTCAGAAGCATATAATAAAAAAAAATAATTTTAAAGGGGAACAATTCAGCTAGCCATAAACTTCATAAGGAACAAATCTTAAAAATGTTTCACAGCGTTTACACTAAATTTAAAATTCAAATGGAAATTATTTTTGAAATATTACTGATGAACAAAGGAAGTAATGAGTACAGTTCTACCACCAATACTTTTCTAAGTGATTAGGTCAAACTAGCCTCACAACACCCACCCACAAGAGCACCACAATGATAATGCTGGAATGTTATAGACGTGGTTATTTGGGAACAGCAAGGTATCAGTGTCTAAAGTACACAAGAGCCCAAATCCTAGGATAGCCCATCTGTAATCACACACATTTAGCCATTCTGCTAGTAATAGCACTTTTCAGTTTCCATTAGAAACATTTACAGAAAGTCTGTGCTTTTGATACACTGAATATTCTATTAATGAAGAGCGGAACTGTAAAAACTGAGGGAGACAGGCACACAGTTGACTGCTGATAAATGATTCTTGAAAATGTATAAATGATAGAGGGAAAGAAATTACAAGTGCTAATTCACAGAAGCTAAATATATCAACTTTTTAAAAAATGATACATGAGATAATGGATGTTTTAATATTAAGAACTGGTAACAAAAAGTAAAAACTTGCTCAATTGGATAGTTACAGGATAACTGCACAATCAGGAACAACAAAACTAAACTCACAATTTAAAAATAACAATGATTTTGAGAGTTAATACATAATATACACAAAACATATGGTATTACATTTAGGAAATAATTCCAAATTTGCATCTGACCAGTAATTTGCTTTTAATAATTAAAAGTTTATCAAGTAATATTGTTTACTGGTAGAGGCGAGGCAGCAGAAAAAAAGAGATGTGTATCATGCTTCAGCAAACATATAAATCGTGACTTTGCTTTTCTCTATATTCAGGTAAATGGAAAGTGAGCATTAACTTTGAAACACTTTACATTTACAGTTTATTAAAGGCTAATGAAAATTAAAGATCACAGTATCTTACTGTGTGAGCATACAATCTAAATCAAGCAGGCAACAAAAGCAAGACAAATATTTTCATACTGCTTGGCATATATCTGAGGCAGGTGTTTGCATTGTGTGGATGTTTGAAATTAAACAGGCATCTCTATTTATTAGTGTGTAACCAAATAGTAAGTGACCGCGTATCACATTTTAACCCAATCACCTCAAAATTAAAAACATTTATGTCTTTATAACTCCTTTTCAGAACCAACTTCACAAATATAACTAGAAAGTGGGGAGAGGGAGAAGGGAAAGCAAAAAGAACTGCGTTATGTACATGTTCCAACTTCCCATATGTAAACTTTTTGTACTGAAAACATGCACCAATAAAAATAAAAACAAAATTAAATATAAGACTGGCCAGTGACCTAGTATGAAAATAATTCCTATTGCACTCATTCTAATAGCAATGAACTACAATCAATCTAAATGTTCATGAATTAAGGAATGATTAATTGTGCTATATAGAAACAATAAAATTATTTGCCAAATTTTAAAGCATTAAGGTAGCTGTAGATCTAATATGGGAATATGTTCATAATAGATTATTACAGAAAACTGGTTTCAGAGTAATGTGAGTAGCATAATCAAAGCGTTAGGATCTGACTCACATTAAAAACTCTGTATCTGGTAAATGTCTGCATAAACACACACTATGGGGGCTTGCATATTAAGCAATTAATGCTTATCAAAGTGTATTGCATATTAAGCAATTAATGTATAATGTCGCCATTTGGTGAATTAGGATGATGGAATTAGATGAAGGTACTGATTTTTCACTTAACAAAATAATATTTAAAGATTTTTCCCCAAAAAATGTATAAACATATTACCACCACAAAATAGTAACTACTACTGCAAATGGTATTATTTCCAAGGCGAATAAAAAATAGAAGAAAATTAAATCACTTTTGAAGATTATGAGATGATTCATGAAGGGACTTCTAAAAAAGAAATCAGTATATACAAGAAAAAAAGAATACCTCTCACTATGGACTAAAGTAAAATCAAAATGGATTAAGGATTTAAATATTAAAACAGAACCACGAAATCTGCTGGAAGGGAGGTAAAATTCTTGAAATCATAGCTGTAGATAAAGACAATATGAACAAAACTGCAACCATATGGGAAATACTAAAAGGAATCAACAACTGAGATCTCCTCCTATTAAAAACTTTTGCACATAAGTTTGAATCATTTCTACTTAAATGGACATACCTTGAGGATATCCTCATAAGTGAAATAAATAGGTCACAGATAGATACATATCGCATCTTTTCTCTGGTATGAGAAAATGAAGATGTAAATGAGTCCTAGCATTGTATGTTATATATTGTGAAATAGAAAATGCTCAATGTAAAATAAGATGAAAGGGGACAAT
>PVIR01019038.1:0-32514 GCA_004026965.1 Petromus typicus | reverse complement strand
CAGTCACAGGATTAGGAGAAAGCACTGTTTATCTAAGGTAGACTCCAATTATCTATTGGGAGAGGAACCACTCATTTTGCAAAGTTCCTCATAGGAGGTACTTTTGGCATTGTCCCCAACCATCCCTGTCATTAAGGGATCCTAAATATCTAGATATCTTAGATATTTAGCATCTACTATCACCATTTTAAATGCAGGAGCAGCCATGTAACGTGTAAAGTCTGCCTCCCTAACCTCTGCTCATAGATCTAAAGATAGACAACTGGCTCAGTCTGGGCCAATCAGATTTCTCTCCTTACAGTTTTGAATTTTACTTTCAAAAACAAAGTTTTGAGATCAAGGACATGGTGGTGACTGTCTTGCACTCGTTACCACATGGAGAGATCTTGTCTGCAGTGAGAATGAACAGTAGAACTAAGGTTCAGAGCAACACAGAAAAAACGTGATGAAGAATAAGGCCTAAGACCTGCAAGATCCTGCTATTTGAGACTTAACCACAGTCCTGAGTATGCCTTCCTTTTCTTATAATTAATTATAATTTTGCTTAAACTAGTTCCAGTTATGATTTATCATTTTCAATCAAGGCTGATCTTAACTTTTATAAACTAGTTCAAGATATCTCCAGTGGTCCTTTTCATGGAGCTGTAGAAGAATATCTTAAAAACTAGAAGTTGGGCAAGGGATTTAGCTCAGTGGTTCCAGCACCTGTCTTGCAAGTGCAAGGGCCCAGGTTTGATCCCCCGGTAACCATATACAATACTGGGCGTCGAGACTCACACCCAGCAGCAACCAGTACCACATATCATAGTGCCAGGCATGGTGGCTCACACCTGTAATCCCAGCACTCGGGAGGCAGAGGCAGGAGGATTGCTGTGATGTGAGTTGGAGGCTGAGCTCAGGGCCAGTTTGAACTATAAAGTGAGAACCTGTCTAAAAAAACAAACAAACAAACAAACAAAAAAAACTAGAGGTGAACCACTGGGCAATTTATAATTTACCACATAGATCACTTCTCATTCCTGAGGACCAGCCATTGTCCTTTGACCCAAGTTTGACACTTGACATCCTTTGTCCTTACATAGGTTTCTCTCTTCATCCAAACTGATCCTGGTGGTTCAAGCAGTCAGTCCACATGTATATCCAGGTGAGTTGGAATTCACAAGGCACACCTGGCTTAGTTTTCAGGAAATTTAGCTGAAATAAAGTAAGAGACAGTCTATGTCAGTAGTGGTGAACCTACAGTCTATGTGCTACAGCAAGCTGTTTGTTATCACTGAGAGCGCTAAAATATTCACCGTCACTGGTCTATGCCATTTGGTTTTCCTTGGGAAAGACCTTGAGTCCAGACTTCTCAGTAGCCCTGAAGTTCTTAGATGTGAGCCCCACTTGCTTCTGCTTTATGACAGCTCCCATGTGGAAGTGTCTTCAGAAGGTCCCACCTCTCACTGTCTGCCTCTACAGACACTTGGTCCTGGGGAGCAATAAATCTCTTTCATGCTAAGAAGTGACTATACTTTATTGCACTGATATTTCCCTCACGGTATTGAGTAAGGTAGAGGGCTATGTTAGAATTTCTAGAGGGTATGTCCTCACGTTTTAGAAAACGTATGCACAATATATAAATTTTTTCACAATATGAAACATAGAAAAATCCTTAATGTAATAAATTTGCCTGGTTTGGTGTACCTAGAAGATACAATGAGAATACAAAAGTGTGAGAACCACTCATTCCACACTTTCTTTATCATTATAAAGCCCAATATATATATATATACATATATATATACATATATATTTATATGCGTATATATACATATACATATACATATACATATATACATATGCATGTATATATGTATATGTAAAATAAGTGCATATCCCAGTGATTTTTATGCATATAGCTCCTTCCAAGACAGAGTTTAGAACATTTCTTACCCCCAAAAACCTTCCTTGTATCTCCTCCCAGTAGGTAGCCACCATCACAACACCCCTCGAAGACAACCATTTAATTCCCACCAGTAAGTTGGAACTTAAGTCTTGGAACTTGATGTAAATGGAATCATAAATATATTCTTTTGTGTTTGACTTCACATGATACTATTTCTGTGCAGTTTATCCATCCAACTGTGCAAACAGTACTTTGCTCTTTCTCATTACTGCACAGTACCAATGCAACAGAATCTATAGAAACACTCTACAGCTTATTTGCTCATTTTGCTGTTGATAGACATGAGGTTTGTTTTTTTAAAAATTTGAGCCTGTTAAGAAAGAAGCTGCCATGAACTGGTTTGGCTTACCTAGAAGCACTCATTTCTGTAAGTTTCGTACTCACATGTGTCATGCAGTGGGTGTATGGCTGCCTTTACAGCACACAGCCCAACAGTTCTCAAAGAGGTTGCATTCACCTCACAACATGAAAGTGTAGCTCATTAGTCACTAAGCACTTGCCATGGAGCCAGGTGCTCACCCCATGCTATTGGACATACTGACAGGACCTACCAGTGCTGACTGGCTGTTTAGGCAGTGTGGTAAGTGCTAGGTCAGAGGTGTGTCTGACCTAGGGGTTTCAGGGCTCCAAGGCTGGCTTTCCAGACTTCAGATGCCCTGGCAAAGGCTTGGCCAGGTGAGGGAAGAATAGGATCTGAGAGAGAAGGTTCGGGCTCCTCCAGCTTCTGCCAGGGTGGACCCGCAGACCCTTCCTCAGCCAGGATCCTTCCTAATGGATCAGCCAGGCCCAGGCCAGGCTGTCAGGGTGAAAAAATGGCTGCCAACATGAGCGATGATTTAAAGGAGAAGGTTGAGATGTCGGCGAGATGAATACCACTGACTCCAATGCCATCCTGGAAGCAATTCATCAGGGTGGCCTGGCAAAGAGGAGCATAAATTTCCAGCCAGGGCAGCTATGCAGGGCTCCGGGAAGAGGAACAGGGAGTGATTCAGCTTCCAGGGCCACCTCTGGCTGGGCCCACACCAGCACCGTGAGTAAAAAGTGTCGGCTCAGAGTACTCCCCAGTGTTGAGTTCTGGAGCGAGATGCAGCCCTGGGTGACCCCACTGTGTACCCCTATGACACTTTTGTCAAAGGAGGATCTGCTTTGCCTTCCTTCCAGCCTGGATCTTGCCACACCTGGACTTTGGCTTCAATGATTTGTTTTATTTTTTTAATGAAGGGAAGATCTAGCAGTGGGTTTGAACAGCGTGGGCTCCTCCCTCCCAAAACTGCTCATGCACCCTCTTGCTCAGCAACCTGAGGCCCAGAGGGGCGGGAAGCAGGGAAGTCAAGGGGAACAGATCACGGAGCGGGGACCACAGAGCGCATGAGTGAGAGATTTTTATGAGTGAAATTTGCTCACAAGCTTCCTTAATAATGTTATTCATCTTTCTGTCAAAGTCGTCACATTAATGTAGCAGGGAGAGATTTAGAGGAGATGAATTAAGACTTAAATACACAAAATGACTTGGGGAATATTTAAATACAATACGTTTTATTTTGGTGCAGCATCCTTTGTCACAAGTGTCGCTTATGACTTGCCTAGCTCAGGCAGCCCGGGAATCAACAAGTCCCTCCCTCCTCCTCCTTAGTCTTCCTGTGTCCCGAGCTCACTGCACACCTAGTATGTGTGAATTCATAGTTTCTGCAGAGCACACAGCAATAGCCTGAGGGTCAGGAGACCCAGGTGACTGTTCTGTTATAAACAGGCCAGTTTTCCTTGAGAGACCTCAGTTTATTCACTAGGAAAATAAGTGAGTTTTTCTCTCTGAATTTTAAAGGAGGCCAAGACTCTTTCCTCAGGGACAGTTATAGAGGTAAAGGGAATCCCAGCATGCAGAGATCTAAACTGCCTCCCATTTCTCCCTAACTGCTCAGGCTATCCACTTTTACATACAAGTCGTTGCGTACTATTTTATTTTAAATAGCTATAAATAAGAAATGCCCCTTCCTGCCTTCCTTCCCTTCCCTCCCTCCCTCTCCCCATGCCTTCCTTCTCCCTTCTTTCTTTTCTTTCCTCACTATTGACTGAACCCCTTCTCCATGCCAAGTGTTGCGTTAAGCACTCAGAATCTGTCAACGGGAGGATCTCATATGGCTCCTATACCCCTGGTCAGACAACGCAGCTCTCATCTTCCCTGTGGACATGCCCTCAGATAAAGCTGGGAGAAAGCAGAGAACACTTCCTGAGGGAAGTGGCTTCCAAGGCTGTCCACCTTTCTAGTAGCTCTGCACACAGGGTTGCTACACACAGAGAACTGGTTTTCCCCACAGGAGTATGGAGACTCATCTTTGGTTGCAGAGAGGTGAAGTGAGGACATCAAACTAGAAGCCAAAATTAGAGGCAAGAAGGACAGCATCCACTCAGCCTGTCCCCCCACTGTCTGCCTGGCCCTGAGCCAGGAGCAGGAGACCCAGGTGGTTGGGATTCTGGTCCCTCATCCATCCACCAACTTCCACTCTGCTCCCCTGCCTCCACCACGATGTGTACTCTGCTCTTCACCACCTTCCTTCTTTTTCTCAGTATCTGGGGAAAGCAAAGGATCCCTGCCTAGACTGAAGCCCATCCCTCCAGCCTTCCATTTCTCCACTCTCTGAGCTACTTTCTTAGACCAGAGGCAGAGCATCTTTGCACAGGGTCCTCCAAGCCTCCCACAGAGGTCTGTGCTCAATGGCAGGACCCCAGGAAACCCTTGCCTGATGCAGATGGTTGTTGAACAGGCTCTGAATTATATCATACAAGCAGAACAGGAAATGGCAGCGCAGATCCAAGAAGATGGAGTCAGTTGTGTTGCTCTTCATTGGCTACTGCCGCCACTGATGACCTCCCCACAGACTCTCTGTAGCTCTTATATCCAAGCATTGAGTAAGAGGCTGAGCCATTTGGCTAGACATGCTCCAGCTAGGCTGCCATTCCATGATAAGCCTGAGTAGCCTGACCTTCATATGGGCCATTAGTAGTATACTGACTGTCCAGGGTCTGGGACACACCTAGTACAATAGCTGCTATAGGACCATGGAGTAGGTATCCGAGGCACAGAGAAGAATGCATAAGAAAGGATAAGAGGAGGGTGTATGGGAAAATGGACATGACAGGGCAGAGGATCCCCAGAGTGTAGCAGTATAACAGGAACCCCTCTGTTTTCCTTCCACAGACACCAGGGGAACAAGAAGGCCAGTGAGAGGAAGGAGCAGGATTCTGGGACAGAAGCTTTTGGAACTGAAGCATGTCAGACACCAAGTCTATGCATGGTTCCCTGCTTGACCTCAGAGTGACTTACACAGGGAAGAATTAGTTTTGAGATCAAAGTTGTGTCAGCAAGACACAGACCTCAGAGTGCTTGCTTCTTGCTGAACATGTGGGTCTGCAGTGGTGGGCCTCAGGCAGGTGTCAGCAAAGAGCTCGGGAGGTAAGTGTGCTTGGTGTCTCACCCGGGGGAGTGTCTCACCCGGGGGAGTGTCTCACCCTATGGCTCCTAGTCCAGAAAAATCAAGGACAGGGGACTGGTTCCCAGACAGCAGACCCATCAACTTCTTTAGCTCTTCAGTATCACTCCAGGGGAACATTTCGGGTGACACACTTAGATTTGGACAGCTCCCTGAAAGAGCAACATGGCTCACTCTCTCTCACTCCCTGGCCTAGAGTCGGAGAGCTGGCTACTGTAAAGTCCAATCCCAAATACTTCCCTCCAGAGGAACTGAGGCTAGACTCCAGGGGACATGCTGACTCTGCACAAGCAGACTTCACTTCCACTCAGAGCTGCGGGTTGACATCACTTTCCTTAGTGATGGACATGAGTATGTGCTGGGCCATCACGTTGTCTTGCTGACACAACTTTGATCTCAAAAAGAACATAGACAATTTGTCTGGCAGAGGAAAGCACAGTAGGTCTTATAAAAACTGCTACCTGAGAGCTGAAATTTGAAATTACATGGCATTCAAATACCTAGGAAGTGGAAACTGTACCTGTCCTATCTCCTCATAAGAAGTGAAGATAAGTCTATAGTCCAGTACAGAAGAAATAGGGACAGGTTTCTTGAGCTGCTGCCAGGCTCCCTGGCTAATGAAAGGTATTTTTTTATGCAAGAGAGGTGTGAGATAACTCCCTGCCAAGCCTGGCCCCTACTGATTCCTAGCTGAGAGGTGCTGGAAAGGTCCTGAGACTGGGATGCCTCTACTTCCCAGGCCATAGTGATATTCATGTCAATAGCTTGCTCTACCTGTGCCTCTTCTTTTAGGCTTGTGGGGAGACTCCATTAACCCTTCAAAACAAGAATAGGAATGGAAGGACCAGCACATCTGCCCCCTTGACACTTGCATTCTTGCCTCTGTCTTTCAGTAACCCCACATTGGGGATGAGTCCATTGTCATCACTCTTCAAGTTACTAAGCCACGGTGGCAAAAAACAGCCTGGTAACAGTAAATTCAAGTGTCTCTTGGGGGCCTCGTCAAGCAGCAGATAGTTAGTATGAGTGCATTTTGTAAAATATTTGTTGACATTGAAGCTGTTATTTTATCACTACTACTGTTGGTGGTGGTGATAATATGCTACCCTTGCTACTCTGAAGAGAACTGACAGTAGGAATATTCTTCAAAGGTTATAGCCCCCTTGGAAACCTGCCTTCTAGCAGAAATGTCTACTTTTTTATTACAATAGCACTTTTCTTTATATATGTCCCACCTAAAAATGGTAACTTACCTAACTGGAGTTCAGAAGTTTGATGCACGTTGGACTGTCTGTTTTAGGAATACAATAGAGGTGAATTTATGTCTGGGAATAAATTTTAAGTTATAATACAGATGTATAAAGTATAAGAGGGCATAGCTTCCCTCGCCCCGCCTTCCTACCATTGGCTTATGAAGTCATGTTCTTGGTCTTTTGGCAAACTGGATCCTAGATGCGAACCTGGCACTAAGCACAAATTCCATCCATGTGTCTTGATGTGGTGATGAGAGCCTCAAGCCAAGAATGAAGCAACCTATGTCAAATCTTGTTCTGCCTTTGAAAGCTTTGGTTCTTGGAAAAACTTCTGGATTCTTGACTGTTTAAAATACACACACCAATTGCTATGGTCTGAATGATTGTGATCCTTCCAAAATTCAGATATTGAAATCCTAAACCCAAGATGATGGTTTTACATGGTGCAGCATTTGGGGAGAAGATTAATTCATGAGGCATAGCTCTGGGGCTGGGATTAGCACCCTTTCCTATAAAAGAGAACATAGAGAATTTACTAGCTCCTGCTCTCATGCGAGAAGATACTATCTACCAACCAGGAAATGGTTCTTCACTAAGACACAGACTATGTCAATGCTCTGACACTTTCCAGTTTGTAGAACCATGAAAAATAGATCCCTCTGGCTTATAAGCCACCTAGCCTCTGCTATTTTTGTAGCAGCACGAACCAACAAAGACACACCACCAAATGAGGCAATGGATATATAGGTTAGGGCCAGGCCATGGTGAGGGCTTAGTCAACATTCTTTGAACTGGAGATGGAGAAGAGTTTTATTATAAAAGGGCCATAAGAGGGCCAGTAGGAATGCATTGTCAACTGATTATAGATGGAGGATGGACAACTGTGTACTCTGTTTCTACCTAGTCAACCACTAATGAGAGGAAACTCATCTAGAAGCCCAGTCATAGAACTTGTCAAATCCTAACATGTGGATTCTGTAAAAATCAACATTCTTCCATGGATTCATTAAAGCAAACAACCCCTCTTATTTATCAATGCTATTCACCCCAAGTGAAGATGACAACAATCAATTAAATAAACAAATCAAGTTTTAAAAAGCTTAACTCATGGCAGACGTGATTAATTTCCTCATCATTGATTGACATTAACTATATTAGCCAGCTTTGCTATGGTAACAAACAACCCCTAAAATCTTAGTGGCTTAGAATTGCAAGCATTTATTTCTTGTTCACAGAGCATGTTGGCAGCTGTGGACATGCTTCATGAGTCTTCTCATTTGAGAACTTAGATGGAAAGGGCAGCCCCTAATTTAGGATCTGCTGTTCTGACTATAGAAAGGACCAAATAAGAGAACTGGCTAAAAGCGCCATGTTTTCTGGTGCTTCCGAACTGACTTGTAGTTCATTGGCCAAAGCAAGTCACATGGTCCAACTGCCAAAGGGGCATGGCATACAAAGGTGGGGTATAGAACATACCCCATTTTCTAAAATCCACTGAAAATCATGAGGAAACAGCAAAGGTGCAATATGCTCTATGAGGAGGGAGGGAGTACATGGAACAACAGTCCAATATATCACTGTGGCTATCCCCTTTTCCTTCTGCACATACACCTGTGGATTTATAGAGCATGCTCACTAGAGAGACATTTTGCTGTATTACTGTCACCTATCTGGTGCATTTAGTGGGGGGAATCATCTGCATTTTGGGCCTGATCTCTGGTGTCTCCCGTGCAGGACAGTCTGCCTGCTCAATCCTTTTATGTTTCCTGCTGGGTCTTTATCTGTCCTGTTCATCAGGGCTCCTTCCTTCTCACACCAGGCTCACTGAGATGACCTTTCTCCCACGACTGGGACACAGACATAGCAGCTCTGATGACCTCTTCATATTCAGTGCTAAGCTGGATTCTTGCTTGTCTCCAGGGTCATGGGCTTCAGGGCAAAGTCATTAGTGCCATACCAGCCATCCTTCTAGACTGGTGCTTAAAAAACAGCATTTCTACTTTTGATAAGTTAGGTGCTCCTCTCTGAATAATGCATACCGTGCATCACACTGGACCAAGGACAAGCAGCTAAGAAATTGGGGAGCTTTCATTTGATTTCATTATTTTGCTTTTAGACCTAAGTATTTGCTCTTGTCAGGCATTTCAAAGAAGACAAGACACCAAGGTGTTCTGAGACAAGCAGGGAAGGTCAGTCATGCTTGGGGGATAAAGGGACTGCAGTGGGAAAGGCAAGGTAAGGACAGTCCTACCCACAAACACAAGAGCCTGAAGGAGCACCTGACCACCTGTGTTCCATCAGGGTCAGGAGTTCCGAGTACACAGACCCTTAACTGTGTGTTTACATGGAAGGTGGAGACTTAACACATCCAAGTGCATCATTTAGACACAGAGAGGAGTTGGACATGTGGAGAGCTGTGAGGTGGTCCCCAGAAACTGCCGTGAAAGTCAGAAGCACAGGACGATGATCAGGAGAGAAGAAGGCCCTTAATAAGGGAACTACAATTCCAGCAAGAGTTTAAGCCAGTGAATAAGTCCAACCAGAGTTGGTCATCGATGTCTGGTGGCCTGATTTGGGCTCCCACAGGACCTGCTTTTGAGATCCCACTGGAACATAGCTGACCCTCTTTCAAAGATGACTAACTTAACCCCTTCATCCCACCACTCCTACTTCCATATGCACGCTCTACTCTCACCCTATGCTTCCTCCCTTATCCCTTGCAAGGGATGTGTTATTTCTCATCTCCATACCTTTGCTTATACCCATGCCCCATCTGGAATGCTCTCCAGCCCCTCCCTCTGCCTAAGCAGCTACTGGCCAACCTTTAAGCGCTAGCATATGTCCTGCTACTACTGAATACTTAGGCCCACACTGATCAATGCCTCTTCTTAATTCCTACTATTACTTCCTTTAATAGCCAGTTTGCATTACTATTAATAAAAATAATAATACACAACTTTAAGCATTTTCTCTCTGGTCTTCATACTACACTGCCCAATAAAATAGGGCCTCAGAGGTGCCTTAGAGGCACTCTGGGGATAAGAAAAGGCTGAGGAGGTGAGTCAACCTTGGCTGTCATGCCCTATAACTATGGTAGCCCTACTCTAACCTGTGTGTTATTTTAGAGTTTCATATATGATCTTTCTGTTTAAAAAGGATTGCACTATTGATTTGGAAACCACTGCATTTTAAATTTAATACACAGAAGAATCTTGTGGACATGTAGGATTAGGTATTGTCACTGGCATTTTGTAGCTAAGGGACCTGAGGCCCAGGGAGATTATCTCACCAAGTCAAGGGAGGTGGAGAATTCCCACCTTCTGTCTCCCAGAATGCTTTGCAATTATAACCCACACTTGGGAGTGACATATCTCTTGACTAACTTGATAGTACCTCTCAGAAAGAGGAACTGCTTTTATAACTGCTTTTTTATTTTGGTTATTTCCTATTCAGACACATTGTGGGCACATAGTAGGTGGTTACTTCCTGCTTACCTTGTTGTCAGGTCCTCCCTTAGCTTTGCTGGACTTGCAAGGACTGCTGTCACCTTCCACCTTTCTCAGAGCACATGCCCAGGAGCTAAGTGATTTACAAGGCTGCTGTAGGTATCTAGACCTTTTATGTAATCAAAGGGATCCTTTCTCTTGCTGTTGACATGGTTATGAAATCTTATTATTAGCCTATGAGGTAACAGGATACCACATTCACACTATCACTGTCTTAAAAAGCTAGAGTTACCTCCTGAAGAATAATCTGTATTGTGGTGATAATGCTGCTGCTGCATTACACGTAGCCTCTGTTGTCCATCTCCTGAGCTACACTCCATCAGTTCTGGGAATGACATTCTCATAAGAGGAAAGATCAGGAGTCCTGACCATGCTTGTGGGGGCACCACACTGTCCCTGCCCTTGTGACACAAGGAAGAGGAGGAAAGCTGGGGACCAGCTTCAGGCAGGGGAAGGAGCAGAAGCTATGAGCTGACTCATAAAAAAGAAAAAGAAAAAAGAAAAATCAAGGTGAAATTGTTTCTAAATTGAATGTTTTTCACTATTTTCAGTGTGGTGTCTGCTGCTCCAAGATGATGCTCTCTCAGGGGCTGAGAAAAGCTGTAAATAGAATGAATTGCTTTTAGGGACATACTCTGGTAGTTCACTTCTCAAGAAAATATATGCTAATACTTGTAGACTATCATTATTGGGGAGACCTATGTACCGACTCTTTTATGTCTATGAAGAGCAGCTTTCTGATTGCTAGCATTTTGCCAAAGTCTCTGTCATGCGTGGGCTGCATATCTAGCAGAAAGAGGCAGCCTCAGCCAAGGCTAGAAGCTGAGTTTCTCCTAGGCCAGGGTTGGAGGTGGGTCTTGGTTTGCCCAAAGTTTTCTTTTAAATGAGAAACAGTGAAAGGACATCTTTGCCCAAGAACCTAAATAAAAGCCAAACTAGTCCAGACCCATGGGTGATTCTGGAACCTTAGGGCAATTTAGAGGTCCCCTCCAGGGTCACCCACATGCTCCGTAGTGTGTGGGCCATACCCAGGCAGAAAGTGGCAGCAGGTCCCACATGCCCCTGATGCCTTCTCTGACCCTTCTGGGCCCTGGCTGTGGGATCATCTTCCCCTTGTCCAGTCAGCCTCTTGTGCGTTTTCTTCCACTATGGTAAAATGGGTTAAACAGCACTCAGCTTTGCGAGGAACACAGCCAACAAATGAGATATCAAACGCAGCTTCCCATGTAAGAGATCAGACTCCGGCGGGCACACACGCCGGCGCTCTGCTGGAGCTCCTTGGCTCTGCAGCCAGCTTCATTTAGGATTCATAAATACTTCTGTGCACTCCCGCACACACAGCCGCCAAAGGAATTTCATTCTGTATCATCTGCATTCAAACGCAACAAAAAGCCAAAGATGTGGACTTTAAAAAGAAAGATGGAAGTGGCTCTGAGGAAAATCTGAGGCTCCAAGTGGTGGGTGTTTGGTAGATGATGACTTGATGAAGGGTTCTCCATCTTTCTGTTCTGACAGAAGTATCGGTTCGTCTATAGTCTGGTGGGCAAATGCAGCCCATTCCGCTGGCAGGGTGCCCTGATCAATGACACTTCAAAATGCTGTGTTGGCTGCCTGTTAAGATGGGCATCAACCTTACAAGTGTTGGCCATCAAGTCCACTCCAGGAGCTTCTGGGAGCTGGGAACTTTTCAATCCCTAGAGCAAAACTGAAAGAATGTCTTTGAGAACCAGACTGGAGAACCTCTGGTATGAAACCAGGTGCGAGGAGAGTATGCCCAACCTGCTCAACCTGAGCAGTTACTCAGCCACTGCTGGTTATTACCAAGAGGAAATTATTGTTAGATCTCCTAATATATCAAGAGAAACCATAAATCTGTTTCTATAAAAACTTTGTGATCTTCTGATCTTTAAGTGACGAGTGCTAATTTTAAAAATTAAATACTGTGCAAGTCAAACAAGACAATTCCAACCAGTTATACTTTGAATCATTTCTACACTAAATATCCTAGTTGATCAAAGACTTCCCCTTCTCTCATTGTACACAATGCATGATCTGGTCCATATGATTTGCCAGGCTTGATTTTTCTGTCTTATTCCTTCATCTCTCACTTTTACTGTTCACTCAGCAAGACACTGTGCATTCCAAAGGTGGGGCGTGTGTCTTCCCCACACATCCCAGCTGACAGTAGATTCTCATCAATTTCTTATGAATTACAACCTCATCTACACCATTCCACAAAGGGTTTGAAGAGTCCCACATAAATACACACTACAAAAAATAAAATAAATAGTTGAGCACATCAGGGTAAATACTTGAATTTTACCTTTTAACAGGGAGCCTCTGAGGCATGGTGCCTGTGAGTTTCTCCAGGAGCACATCCAAACACTGTCCTGAGATTATATGCAGAGCCCTGAGGCTTGCGAGGGTGATTGGCCCACAGGAAAAGCTCACAAATTGATTGTGGCATGAGTAAAGAACAAGGGAACTGAAATGGCCCTTGAACAGGAGGCCTGTGGACAGAAAGGTGGAGAGATCAGAATACAAAATCCCAGCTCAACCTAGAGCTGGAAACCAGAATAATGAATGGTACCCTCTCTATTGAGCCTCCTTTGGTTATAAGTGACAGAAATAGAACTAAAACTGGCTTAGGCAAACAGAGAAATGTCCTGGAAGAATATTGAAATAATATCCTTCCAAGCCACAGAAAAAGAAAGGATTCATTTAGACTCACAAGAGAATCTGAACCACATATATTGTTATAACTCTCTCACTGTATTTCAAATCTGCCTCCTCTTTGAATGTGGCTTTATTTTGTCTCCCAGCAGACAGACTTCCTCCATGCATTAGGAAATAGAGCTACCAACAACCTCTGTGCCTCACATCTAAGAGATTCCACTCCCACAGAGGATTGCTTCATACTCTTTCTCATCACAAGATTAAAGCCCTTGGGAGAAGGGCTCTGAATGCCTCACTGGATTGTAGATGCCACCCCAGAGCCTTTTCAATCAACTCTGACAGCCATGAGAGGGGGTTTCCATGACAGGCTTTGTTTTGGAAAGATATACACACAAGGATAACAACATGGCAGCTTTTATTCAAGCTACATGGTTCATTTGGGGAGGAAACATTTGCGAGAAGATGGGAACACTTCTCAGTAGAAGGGAAGGGTACTGGCAGATCAAACATCCCCTGGAGTTACAGGGGTTTTGAAGGTATTTCTGAAGGTATCACCTCACTGTATTTGTTCTTCATGCTGCTCCATGAAGAGTGTAAGGTATTTCTAATTGTTCCCATTTCACTAGTGGAGAAAATGTGATTCAGAGGAACTGGAATTTAATCAAGTGCACCTAGCTTTTCCAGCTTTTAAGAATGGTCATTCCTGTGTGTATATACGTAGCAGGGCAATGGCTGGGTCAAATGGGACCTCCAATCCTAGCTTTTTGAAGAATCTCCAAACTGGTCTCCACAGGGGTTGTACGAGTCTACAGTTCCACCAACAGTGGAGAAAGATTAATTAAAAGACTCATATCACAGTGACATATGTTCACCCATGTTTATAGCAGCCCAGTTTGTGATTGCTACATCTTGGAAACAACCCAAGTGTCCATCAACTGGAGACTGGATATAATAAGTTGTGGTTCTTCTACAGAATGGAGTATTACTCTGCCATAAAAAATGATAAGTTTGAATCATTTATACTTAAATGGACATCCCTTGAGGATATCCTCATAAGTGAAATAAATAGGGCACAGATAGGTACATATCACATCTTTTCTCTGGTATGAGAAAATAAAGATGTAAATGAGTCCTAGAATTGTATGTTATATATTGTGAAATAGAAAATGCTCAATGTAAAATAGGAAGAAGAGGGGAAATGGTGAGATTGTAACAAAAAAGTAAGGAAACAAATTTTATGCATATGGGGGGGCGGTAGGGTGGGTAGGACTATGGGAAAAACTGAGAATTAAGTTGTGTCTTATACTGGTACAAATCCCCATTATGGAGTGCAATCATGATGCATATATGTAATGTACCAATAAAGATTAAAAAATTAAAAAAAAAAAAAGAATGGTCATTCCAAGACACAATCTAATTTTTCCCCCTTAACTTCAGTACCAGTGCTCATTTTCTTATATGGGAGGCAAAAAGTAAGATTGTGGCACTCCACAAAAAGACTCTCTTACTGAAACAGCACATTTTATGAGTAATTTAAAGTTGGGTAGAAGATTTCTCACTTGGTTGCTGCTTCTCAGCCTCTCTCAGTTTACTGGGCTTTTCTGAGACAGACAGCACTGACCTGCGTGGCCTTCTTGGCCAGGTATAGGGATTTTGTTGTCTACCTGACTTCCACACCCAAAGACAGCAGATTCACCCCTACCTCATTCCTGACAGTCTCATTCCATGTGTGTGGAGGCACATCAGCCTCCTGAAAGGGTTATAGTCCTCTCATACCAAAGCACCACTGTCCATGAAAAAAGAACCGGAGCAGACGAGAAAAGCCAGATGACGGTTCCGGGCCAGACTGGATGGAGATGGACATTCTCATTTGTTCAGCTGGGAACAGTTCCCCTGGTGGTTGGTGGAGGGCACAGTCTTAAATCTAGTGCTAATGCCATGGCAGTAGGCTACTGGTATTTTCTGCCCAAAGATGAAAGAGGTTTCCCCAGCCGTGTCACTAGAAGACTCCTGTAGATTCACGAAGCCTCACGACCTTTCTTGCTTGAGGTAAATCATGAATATACATCTTTCTTTCATCCTGTATATCAGTGTGAAGAGACATACCAGATCCCACTGATTTGAGTTGGAGGAGCCAGGCCCGTGTCCAGGCTGCCTTGCTTGTGTGAGGTAAGTACAGCATACTAAAAAAAAAAAAAAGAATTACTCTTGACATCAGAATGATATTGCTGGCAACGGCATCAATAATCTATTAAAGATATGGGATAAAGTAATATCAGTTATCAACAGACGGACTCAGGACAAGGTGAAAGCAAGTTAGGTTTCTATTTCCCTTTCTGGATGAACCTTTCCCCTCCATCCCACAGTGATTTGCTATTCCCCACGTTTGGCCTCATTCATAATTCAGTGATCCGCACGGCAGGAAAACATTTAGAAAACTTCTTTTGCCTTCTTCAGGAAGATGGGGCAAAGGTGGCTTACAGCTATTCATCCATGCAAGGAAAACTATCTCAACTGCAGCCTGCTGGAAGAGACGGGGGCCGTGGCCTCTCTCATTCCCATTTGGGGACTTGCCTAAGGGTGACATAATGAGTTGCTCTGACCTAGTCAGAGAAGAAAAATACAGATTGGATGAGAGAAATTGATGCCACCCCAGGCTCTCCAGCCATCCTAGTGGTGTCAGACTTCTGCTTAGTGGTTTTGCTTTCTCAGGAGAAAACAGTGATACTTTTGTGTTGTTGATAAAGGTAAAGGAATGAAGTTCTCCAACTGCTATGTCATAGGGAAACTTACATGACTTGCATGGCCCTGATTTTACCTATTTATTCATCTTAAAATTTTGAAGAGCATCTGTTATATTCTAGGCACTGTGGTAGGTCTCCAGAATGAGGTGAGAAACATTCTGGGTCTACTGGAAGGCACAAACAAACAAACACACCATTATACTTTGCATTTCTGATGTCTGAGCTTTTGGAATCACATTTTTATTCTTTTGCCTGACAGGTATTTATGAAGTACCAACTATGTGCTTGGGACTATATTAGATGTGAGAAATATCACGATGAATGAGACAAGGCAATGTTTCTAGAGAGGAAGATGAACAATAAAGCAGTGCACAAAATACCTGCAGCAGTTATTATGGGAGTTCTGAAGGGAAGGACGGGTGATACAGAAAGTGACTAGAGTGGGGGGAGCTTTGGATAAAAATCTTTCAGAAAAAATGATATTGCAGCTGAACTTTATGGATTAGAAGAAGCCAGTCATGCAAAAAATAAAAGGAACACTATTCAGAACAGTGGTATGCTGGTAAATGTTCTACAAATGTCTCTTAGGGCAAAGGAAAGTCCTGGTTCATAGTGTTTCCAGGTATAAATGTCCCCACACTGTCAGTTTAAAGTTAGCAATGGAACCACACTGCACATAGACTTGAGAAGAAGTATACAGTGGATTCTCACTAGGTTAGGCCAGTGGCCTCCCAACTGTACTTACTGGGCCATAGCAAAGGTATGAGAATGGGTCCTGGTGAATGCTGAGGAGTCACACAGCCACACTGATGTGATCTCAAAGAGTTCTCTGGAACTACATGATGGGGATCAAGAGCTGCTACATTCAGACACAGTCTCCACATATTGTGTGCATAGTACATCCACCATTCAATTCATAAAGCACTGCACCTGATGATTCTTTTTTTTTTTTTTTGGGGGGGGGGGTTTGGAGACAGGGTCTCACTTTGTGGTTCAGGCTGGCCCTGAGCTCAGCCTCAAACTCACATCACAATCCTCCTGCCTCTGCCTCCCGAGTGCTGGGATTACAGGCGTGAGCGACCACGCCCGGCACTGTGGTATGTGGTACTGGTTGCTGCTGGGTGTGGGCCTCCACACCCAGTATTGTTATGTGGTTACCGGGGAATCGAACCCGGGTCCTTGCGCTTGCGAGACAGGTGCTGGAACCACTGAGCTAACTCCCCGGCCCCTGATGATTCTTGATCCACTTTAAAGATAGTTCTCCAAAACCATCTACCTAGATCTTTTCTCCTTAATGTAGTAATTGCAGTTTAATATGTGTGGGGGGGGGATAGATGGACAAATAAAGTATGGTGTTAGCAGGATGAGAAATAGTGCCTGTCCTTATGGCACTGACGGTGTGATACACAGAAGGAAAACAGAAAAAGAAAACTCACACCTATTAATACCCCACTAATATAAGTTAGAAAGCACAGAATGAGAAACACTGGAAAATAGCATGTATTTGCTATGATGGAAAGAATGAATTTTTAATGTTTCAAATGATTCAGAATTTTCAAGAAGGACAAAGTTTTTGAGCCCAATGGCCATCCAAGATGGGTAGTGTTTTTTTAGGTTCAGACCAAGGAAAAGTTATCAGATAAGAATTGCTCCTTTCATTATTATTACTGATGACTCCATTATTCACCTATTAGGGAAGATATGGGAGACACCCAGTAGGTCAGCTTATGAGGCCTGATCATCGTCACCCTCTAAAGCTAAGAATCTAGAACCCAGCACGAGATAGGTAATACCAGGCAACTTTCAATTCATAAAATGCCTTCACGATACTGACATCAATGGAAGTGGGTATTACCACCTTCTCCTTGGCATACAGATTCTGTGATTTGTAATGTGAAGTTTAAATAAAAGGAATTGTTCTTTCTGATTGGCATTTGGGAGATGGGCCCTGATGATAAGTGCCCTGCTTTGCAAGACTGGCCAATAATCTTTCAGTGTATGGCCTTTTCAAACCACTTTATCAAAGGCTCTACAAAGATGTATTGATTTGCCTTTGACAACAATAAAGAGTTTAAGTTCCTGGCAGGAAAACTAGAGGAAAAATTCAGCAAAATTGTAAATCTAGGACCTACGCTTGGGAGAGACATTTGGATTGGTTGTACACACAGAAAAGGGAGACTGATTCTTGGGAGAGTGATTATTCTTTTACTTTTAAGTGAAAGAGTACAGTAACAGGAGAAAAGGGAAGAGAACTTTGGGGAAGAAAGAGGATGTAGAGGGAACTGGAAAAGAGATCTGAGTTTTCTAGAAAACAAATGAATAGAAAATCACGGACATAAATAGGTTCTCAAAGGTTCAAATGTGGTCAAGGACTTACGAGACTGAATACTAAGAAAAGAGCACAAAAGGAGGTGATCGAAGGTGTTACTCTTCTAGTGAGAGAAGTTTTGGTAATACTTACAGTACTATAGTGCTTTTTAGTGCAGGGGGAAAACGCCTTTCTTATCAGTTTAGTCATCGGTTGCTCACAACGAACAGAAAGAAGAAGGTTAAGGTTCTCTTGGTGTATGAGTGATCCAGAAACTGGACTCAAATCCCCTTAACCCACATCTCATTTTATTTCTGTTGTATTATAGGGTATCTCTCAAAAAAGCAGCTTGGTGTCAAAGTGGGGCTGCAGGGAAGGAGATAGGTACAATGATGTGGTCCAGGCCAAAGCACCCGGGGTAGACTGCTTGCTTCAGAAATTGAGGTGGCAAAGTCATTTTAGAGAATTTTTGTTCATGCTGCTGTCACTTCCAGGATATTAATAATTCTAAATGGTTGTGGCTGGTGGAAGGGAAAGACTGAGAATGAAGAGATGAAGCAAGATACCAGCAGGAAGGGAAGAGATGTGTCCAGTACACATGTAGATAGTGAAAAAGCCTAAGACAGTGTGAGCTGGAGAAAAGAGAATTCAAGGAAGGCCCTGTTGTTTGACAAGGGCACCAGATGATCATGTTTTATATCCATGAGGCACCTTTAGATTTGAGAGGTTGAGAAGATAAGTTGCTGTGAGATGTTTTTTTTCTACAACTTCCTGACACCCTCTCATATGCCATTAATATCCTCAGGGGTCAGGAAACACCCAGAGACTTTCAGACCCAGAATAGCTACTGTTTGGCATTAGCTGTCTTCCTTCAGGGCAACTGTACTACAGTGAAACCAGCCCTGGGCTTGCCTGCCTGATCCACAGGGTACAGTTCTGGACCTTAGAATTCTCCTAAGCTTTGTGTTAGGAACTCCAACTGCTGGACAATGTACCTGTGAGTTGTACCTGGTACCACAAATTCACAGGGACTAAAACCATCACAAAATAATACACTCTCAGTGGTAGAAGAATCACCCAGTCTAATTCTTGAATTCCCTTTATGACAACTGCACCAAGAGCCCTGCTTATCATTTCGTGTGACAAGGCACCCACTGCTCCTTCAGACAGCTTGTTCCATTTTTAGGCATGTCTAATGGATATAAAATTCGCCCTCATATTTATCTTAGATCTGACCTCTAGGCAATTCAGAATACAGAAATAAATTGGCTAATTCCTGTTCCCCTGGGAGTGAGCGTCAAAGATTTGAAGAGAGCCATCCTGTATTCCTGGGTTTTTTTTGTTTGTTTGTTTGTTTGTTTTTTCTGTGCTTCAGGGCAAGCAAACCAAATTCTCTCTACTCTTTCTGGGCATCAGGATATGCATGGTGTGGAGTCCACCTATAGATTCTGCCTTTTTGTCTGCACACCTGGTCCTCTTGACTAGAATTTCTTCGCATCTGGTTCCTCTTTTCTCAGGACCATCCTGAACACAGACTGCTGTCAAGTCAGCCTTTGTAAACATGACTTTTTACAGGTCATTTCCCTTGTCAGAAAAACTTCAGTAGTTCCTCTTTTACTATGAGACAAGTCCAGATCTGGCGTTAAATACCCTCTGAAGTGAGCCATTTCACTATTTCTCTAAGCTCTTCTCTGTTTTGAATGTTCCACTCCAAATAGATTTACTCATTTATGCCCGCCACTTAATTTATTTATGCATTGATGAAATATTTAAGGAGCGTCCACTACGCATCAGGTGCGTAGTAGTATCATAGGCCCTGGGAATGAAGAAATGGTAGAGATGGTGCCTGACACAGAGAGACTCACAGTATGCCCAGGATGAAAAATACATGAGTGCACATCAATTCAGGGTATTATATACAAAAAGAATATTTTAAAAAAAGAATCACTAAATATCATACCAATAATGTTCAACGGTAGCAGGAAGGAAGTGACCCAGTGTCATAGGAATGAACAGGAAAGAATTCACAAAGAGGCTGATGTTCAAGCTGAGACTCACAGGACAAATGGAGTGTGTATAGTTAATAAGGAAAGACACAAATATAAGAAACAACATTTGAAAGGCCATGTTCTAAAAAGTTCAAGTGATCTAACATTTCAATAGGATATTCTAATATTTTAATGTGACAGAAAACAGTAGTGAGCTAGTAAATTTTTTCAAATAAATACTGTGTGATTAATATGCATGAACTGTACATATTAATGGGATTAAGTGTGATATTTCCACATGTGCTTTGGCAAAAACTCTACCCCCAGTCACCTGACTTCTCTTACTGAGTATTCCATATCCAGGATGACTTATAAAAACTTCTTACTAACCAGCTGTTTAGGATGGTAGTGGAGAGCCCTAACTTTTATCATTTCCTTATTTCTATGGTGTGCACACCTCCATCACTAATGTCATAGTGTGACATCACTGACTCCAGAAATGAGGGGAAATAGACAAAGACCTAGTCAAAAATTTTTCACATATGTTAGGGAGTTGATATTTTTGACCTCAGGGTTTAGGGAGAGCACCTAGAGGCTTTAGACTACAAAATGACAAAGCTAGCTTTGCTTCATGAAAATGAAGAATGTTATATTCATACACACACACACACACACACAGTGTGAGTGTGTTTAGAGAAGTGATAAAATTAGGAAACACATTAGTCCGCCCATTCCTCTCACCTCTTTCTTGTACTGAGTTGTACGACCTTCCCATATTATGTTTTACTTTGGGACAGGGTCTTGCTAAGCTGCCCAGATGGAACTCAGAATTCTCATCCTCTTGTCTCAGCCTCCCAAGATGTGGGAATTACAGGTGTGCACCACAATACCTACCTATCCCACTGCACTAGAATTACATGTGTGGAGAGGGGTCTGAGACCTCAGCCCTGAGATTGTGATTAAGTCTGACAGCCTAGGCCCAGGCCTCCACATATTTTACATGTGTGTCAGATGATATTAACATACAGCACAGCCTGCAAAGCACTGTGTTAGGAGACCACTGCTCTGAAATGTGTTTTCTCTTTATTCTTTTCCATGTTTTGCCTTGGGAACATCTCCAGCTCCCTCCCTGAGCTCTTCATTTGTCTCCATCCATTTGGGTAGCAGCCTTTCCCTTCAGAGTTGGATTTTCTGTTTCTCTTTCTTAAAAGCTTTTTGTATCTTCTTTTGTTCCTCAATCAGGCCTCACTCAGACTCCAAAAAAGGTGCCCTGCTTTTCCTGCCTTACTGCTAACAAGAAGCCCTGACCACTCCCACAACAAGACCTGGGTACCAGAACTGCAGTGTAGTAGCCTAAGCCTTCCTCAAAGAGGAAAAATGACACCATTAAAATAGAGAAGATGAATATCTCTGTGAACAGACTGTGAAGAGGGCAAAGAATTAATAATAGTGTAATAATAATGTTATTGAATATTTACTGTGGGCTACTTTCTAGATGCTTCCATGCATTTGTTTAACTCTCCAACAATTCTACAAAGTAGTTATTATTACTGTCACTCCTTTATGATAGCCAAGGAAATTAAAGCATGGAGAAAGCAAATAACTACCAATATCAGCAGCTAGGAAGAGACAAGACAATCTTCAAATTCATGCAATTTGACTCAAAGAACCATGCTCCCAACTACTACATTCTCCTGCCTCTTTCAAGAAATGCTATATCTGCTTAGAGAACATTTGCTTATTCACCGGATACACAGAGGGAAAGAGGCAGAGTGATCAAATTCCAGGTTACTGGCATCAACAGTTGAAGGGACCAGAGGTCCACCAACCAAGAAAACATTTGGAAGAAGGGTCCTCTGCAAGGTGTGAGGCTGGACATGTGGAGTTTGCAGCACTGGGAGAGATAATCCTGTGTGGTCATCTGGAAGATCCAGAAGTCAAGAAAAAAATCTGAGTTGGAAATATGGTTTTCTATAGTCAGCATTGAGGTGATAAGTAATGACAGTGGGACAATCACTATAATCATCCAAGTAGCATTTGTAGATTGAGAAGAGAAAAGGGCCAATGTTCAGCAATGAAAGGCCAGCATTTAATGGTCCTGGAATAGAGGGCACTGAGTGCACAGTTAGATATCAAAAGCATCAGGGACATTGACATAGAGAAAAATCAAACGAATATAGGAAAAATTAACTTTTTCTTGACTATCCTCACTTTGCAGTCAGTGCTTCACTCTGATCACAAATAAGTGGCTTATTTTCTCCACACCTCTTATTTCCTGACCAGTTCTCTGCCACTTAGAAGTAGCTGTGGGTCCTAAAATTTAACTCAGTTCTGATACTGTCCACCTGGAAAGAGTGAAGACTCTGCAAATTAAATTAAAGTTTGTAGTTTCTGTAATCCTCTTTCTGAATTCTCTAATTTTCCAGAATGACTCAGAAATCAGAGAAACATATATGTTCACCTGTTAATTATAAATAATATTACAAAAGACACAGATAATCACCCAAATGAAGAGGTTCATAGGACAACATATGTGGAAAGTTACAAATCTTCCATATCTTCTCCAGTCTCATTACTCTGCCAGCCCCTCTATATGTACAGTAACCCAAAACCCAAAAGCTCTCTGAACCCCATAGCTCAAAGATTTTTCTGGAGACTTCATGATGTAAAAAGTACAATCAGTTATTGACTCAGTCTTCAACATCTCTCTCCTTTCCAGCAGATGAGCATGGAGGTGAATGTTCCAAGTGCCTAGTCATGACATGATTCTTTGTCTCCATTCATGCCACCAAGAACCACCTCTGTAGAGCACAAATTCCTTCTATTATCCAGGAAATTTCAAGAATTTTAGAAGCTCTGTGCTCAAACTCTGGGCAGAAATCAAATGTACATTTGTTATTGTATCTCAGTATGACAATAATGGAAGTGAATTTTTCCCTGAAGAAAGAGATCATTCAGTAATAGCAAATAGTACAATGGTCATGAGTAAATAAAGATAGAAAAGTAGCCATTGGATTTGAACACAGAGAATCATCAGTGGTGAATGGCCAAGTACTTTTAGCACTACAGGGAAATAGTAAAGGAAGTGGGCAGTGAGTTATAGGGTATATGGGAAGTGAAGGACATATATGTATATATGTACACACACAGTCTTCACCTCACTGGTATGTTTGTATGCATAAATGTAGAAAAACTAGAATTTAAATACATGTGTGTATGAATTTTAACATTGGGAAACAAAAGTAGAGCACAGCACTGAAGAAAGATGGATGATTTTTATGTGGTTTTGTTTGATAAGTTGAATTCTATGTGGAAGAGACTTCAGAACACTTAGATCAAAGGAGGTTCTAGCCAAGAGCGCAGCTACTCATATACCCTTGACAGAGGAAGCGGTTCCCCTCTATTGGGGGTGGTCGTCCTCTTTGACCGAGTGCACAGCTTTGGAAGGGATGCTCATGGAGCGTGAGAGAAGAAGGGGACACGCAGCGAGCCAGCCAGATCAGCCGATGCGACCCTGACAGTCAATGAGGTGACAGGTGTCACAGTCAGATCGCCCTCACACCCAGATCAAAGGAAAAGAGACAGAAAAGAAGGGAAGAACAGAATGATCAAAGACTCAAAAGAAACGGGAATGATAAGCCTTGGACAGAATGGTCATATGGTTATAGAAATTTCCCAGTATCCCATACAGATTTGGACATAACTGTGGTTCATTCACATCTGATAATCTCTTCATTCTTTAAGAAGTAAAAACTAAAAAGACAGGAAAACATGATTAAGTAAAAGATTTGTTTGAAGTACTTTCCTTGGGGTTATTGGGTGCAAGTTCTCCAAAAATTAAAGGAAAATTTGCTGAGGCATTCAAGAGAGTAGAGACATTAGTGAAACTGGCAAGCAACAATGATGATAAAATAGAAAATGAAAGAGCTGGACCAATTGTTTTGGCAGAGGAGACAATGGATTAGAAGTTTTCATGGTAAGAGAAGAGGTAGATGAAAAGCAAGAGGTAGGATGTAGTCATGTGAGGACGGAAACTGTCTTCGGTTGAGTGGTGAACTTAGAAACTACAGTGTTAGGTGAACTCTGAAAATGGTGAACTATCTCTCACAACAGCTTCCAGGGGAAGGATCTAGATACCTATGGAAATGCAGTTATATGCTAGGGCACCTCTGCAGCCTGTGAAAATTGCAGCTCCTTTTGGGTTGAAGGCTGTTCACTTCTTTTGCACACCGGGGTTACACTTTTCTTCTACTGCCTCCTTAACTGAGTCCATGGCTGTTCTGTTGCTTGAGCTGTTATCTCTCCAGATCTGTCTGCAGGGTGAAGCTCAGCCTTCCCAGTTCTCTGTCCCTACTGTTCCTGAAGACAAGTCTGTGGGCCCTTTTGTTTCTGAGAGTTTTATTGCAGACTGCTGTCAAAAACAGAAGTGGAAGTGACAGGTACCAAATGTAGGAAGCTGCAAAATCTTACATCATTTTCTCTAGCATGGTCTCTGGGCACATTTTTTGACTCCTTTCTGGTAGGGATGATAGAAGCACATGGAACTTGATTTCTCTTTGCTTTCCTAGGAGTGGGGTTCAGCCACAACCCCCCTCAGATTGTCCTTTATCTCTGAGGACAGGCTACGCTATACCTGTTTTATGTTATGATGCATAATAACAGAGACATTTCCAAAAAAATAGATCTTTGTATTTCTACAACTGAAATTATGTTGCCGTATTTTCTTCAGATCTATTTTTTAAAAAAAGAAATAGAATATTTCAGCTACAGATAATATGCTATCTGCATTTTTTTCTTTCATCTCTACACCCTATGACATCTGATAACTTGAAATTGGTATAATTTCCATTCATATTTTGTGCTTTTACTATTTATTTACCCATAAATAATATATATCATATTGTGAATAGTTTTTTCACTCAACTTTGTTTTTGAGATTTTTCCACCTGGAGATATGTGGATATAGTTCATTCATTGTAGTCACTTGTAATATTTTGTATAAAACAATCACAACTGGTTAGCTGATTGGTGAGGGACACTGTGTTTCCATTTATTCACTATTACAAGTCATGCTTTGGGTGAGAATATTTGCACTTGTTTCCTTGTACACATTTGCTAGACACAACGATATCTAGTGTATCTACAAGATAAATACTAGAAAAAAATTCTTTGTAGAATTATAAAATAGATCTACTGAGAATATTTTCTTCTAATCAGTAGCTTATCTTTTTACTTATAGTATATTTCAAAAAAGCAGAAGTTTCAAGTTTTAAATTATGGACTTTTTCTTCCCATAAGGCTTTTGCTATTTACATCTTATCCAAGATATCTTTGTCTACCTTAGAGTCATGAAGATTTTCTCTATGTTTTTGTTTTTAAGTTTCATAATTTTACATCTATGACCTACCTTAAAATCATCTTTGTGTATGTCATGAGGTATGAGTTAATTTTTTTCCATATAGTTATCCCACAAATTTGTTGAGACTTTTCTTTCTCCACTGACTTTACCTTATTAGTGTAGGTATTAGTGTACCTTATTTATTACCTTAAAATCAGTGTAGTATATATCAATATAAATAGTTTACTTTTGCACTTTCAAATCTATTTCCCTAGTCATATAAATATACACGTATTTGATAACTTTATATTACTTACATTTTATAGTAATTGTAGAAAAAAGGTAATATAAATCTTTCACACCTGTACTTTTTTTAAAAAAATGACTAGTCTAGATTTATAGCATTTACACATAAATTTTATAATCTGTTGTCAATATCTTAAAAAATCATTGGGACTTTGAATTGTTTTAATGTTAACAATATTGAGCCTTTTGATCAATAAACATGGCATATCATGGTATTTATTTAGATCTTAAATTACTTTAAGTAACATTTTATAGGTTTTGTATATTTTTATTAGATATATGAATCTTGCATGCCTAAATTCCTCTTGATCATGGTGTATGATACTTTAACTGTGGTGGTATTAGTATTTTATTGAGGATTTTTGTAACTATGTAGGTCAAAGATATTGTCCTGTAATTTTTTTTTGTAATATATCTCTTGTCTTTGGTAAGAGGACAATTCTGGTTTCCTAAAGTAAATTTGATGGTGTCTTACTAAAGTTTTTGGAAAAAATTTGAAAAGATAGACATTTCAATGGAAGTACACTGACATCTCTTTGTAATTTGCTTTTCAACACTGTTGTGTATATTTTCAGGCTTTTTTGCCATCCATAACTGCTTTTTGGTGCAATATCTGTTTAAACATTTTCTAATTTGATTAACTTGTTTGGCTTCTTAAAATTCACCTGTAAAAACAAATATGTGTAGGGATATGGGAAAAAATGAGAATTAAGTTGTGTCATATACTGGTACAAATTCTTATCGTTGATGCAATCATGATGTGTATATGTAATGTACCAACAAAGATTTCAATTTTTAAAAAGAACAAATATGCTCCAGATACTAGGATATTCTCTGATAAAGTATAATTTTAAAATATTTTTAATTTATATAATTTTTGTACTCAAAGAATATTTACCTAAGTTCACAAAGATATTCAACTATGTTTTCTTTCAGAAATTTTATAGGTTTAGATTTCTCATTAAGGCATAAGACTGCTTTCAAGTTCTTTTTCTGTGTACAATATAAATTCCTTTATTTCTCACAAACATTCATTTTTTTTACTCAAATCTATGTCAAATAACACATGAATTTTTAAGTTTGTATTTTCTGATTACTAGTGAGAGTGAATACTTTGCTTTTCATATATTTATATCAGGAATAAGTTGAGATTTATTGTACATATGACTATGCAATTGTTCTAGCATCATGTATGAGAAAGACAATTGTGGAACCAAATAACACTAGAATTTTGTTAGAATGAATTAGCCATTTATTTGTGGTCTGTTTTTAAATTTTCCAAACTGATCCAATGTAGTGCTTTTCAGGGGTATTTTGTTTTTGTTTTTTGACTATTTTTGATCAATGTTGCAATAATTTTATGATAGCCTTTTTATAGTAATTCTTACACCTAGTCTTCCAACTTTATTCTCTTTTAACATTGTTTTGATTACTTTAGGGATATTAGTTATCTATGGCAACATTACAGTTTGCTCAAAACTTAAAACTTAAAACCACAGACATTTAATATCCCATGATTTCTGTGAGTTAGGAAATTTACAACAGCTTTGTAAGAATATTTTGGGGGATAAGATTCATTCACAAGTCAGTAAGATGTTATCAAGAATCGCAGTGACCAGAAGGCTTCAGTGGGTTAGATGACACATTTCCAAGTTTATTTAAATGGCCATTGGGCAGGGGCTCAAAGTCTCAGCACTTTGGCTTCTCCATAAGATGCTTACAGTGTGGGAGGTAGCTGTCCTCAGAATGAGGAGGGAATAAGAGAGAAAGAGAGAAAAAGAGACAGGAGGAGAGAGAGAGAGATGCTTTTATAATCAAAATGGCATGTCATTCTTTCCGCCATCATTGATGATAGTCTCAGAAATTAATTGCCACAGTAGATCCTTTGTCTATTTATATAAACTTCAGAGTAAACTTGATGATTTCTACTGTCTACCCCAAATTCTGTTATGATTTTTTTTTCCTATCCCAAATTCTGTTATGATTTCATTGAATCAGTTCAGGTAAATTTACATGAGGCAGTATCGAGTCTTAGTGTTGGATACAATATATTTATTTATTTACATCTTTCTTGATTAATGTTTTATAATTTCCATCATAAATAATTTATATATCTTGGTAGATTTATTCCTTATGATCTCATATTGTTTATTATTGTATATAATTCTTCTTTTATAATTCAACTTTCTAACTGATCATTGTTAGAATATAAAATCTAATCTTTTTTAACTCTTGAATCCTACAAAACTGCTAAACTCACTTATTAATTATAATAGCCTGTTTCTGTATGATTTTCTATTTAGACAATTATGTTTTCTGAGAATTATAAGTTTTACTTCAATGTTCACTTTTCTTTCTAACTTGTGCACCATCTTCTCCTCTTATTACACTGTTGAAGACCTCCAGTACAGTGTTGACTAAGAGTGGTAAGACCAGATAGTTGTACAGAATTGATATTCTTTTTTTCTTAAGCATTGTAGAATTCACCTGCAGTATTATATGGACCATTGGTGGTTTTTTTGAAAGTTTTATAAATATAACTATCAGTAAATTTTCACTAGGGGAACAGATTTAAGAAATAGCCATCTACTGAATCAAGTCTGGGACAGCGAAAAAGGCCGTCTGTGTGCTGGATCCAGTCAAAAGTTAAAGGTCTGGCGCTCAATGCAGAGTTTTGTGTGAGACTGTATCGGGAAGCTGGAGTCTGTGCTGAGAGCCTAGAGAGCCATGTCCAAGGTGACGGTGAAGACTGGCGCTCCTCTGAAGAAATAGAAGTGAGGTTTCCTGCTTCTTTTTCTTTTGATCCCATCTAGGCTATGAGCCTTCTGGCTGGTGCCACCACTCCAGAGAGAGTCTTCTCTCTTCAATAGCTCCATTATCCACACACATCAGCAACCATGCTAAACCAATCATCTTCTTTCTTATTCAAGTTGACACCACAGCTAACTATCAGGAAAGCCATGTGTCATTTTTCTTGTTATTGTTCACACAGCGTAGAATGTACTTACACAAACTGAGGTAGCTATGACATCACACAGGTGATATAATTTTATGGAACATCACCACATGTGCCATCTGTTGACTGAAATATTGTTATATAGTGCATGACCACACAAACTTGACTTTATTATTAAATATAGAGTTGTTAAGATATATGCTTCTTTTTGAATGAGTTTTAAAGTTTGTATGTTTCTTGGAATATGTTGATTTTTGTATTTTTAAAAATTTATTGGGGGCCGGGGATATAGCTCAGTGGTTCCAGCGCCTGTCTTGCAAATGCAAGGACCCGGGTTCAATCCCCGGTAACCACATAACAATACTGGGTGTGGAGACTCACCCCAGCGGCAACCAATACCCCATACCAGTGCAGGGTGTGGTGGCTCATGCCTGTAATCCCAGCACTTGGGAGGCAGAGGCAGGAGGATTGCTGTGATGTGAGTTGGAGGCTGAGCTCAGGGCCAGCCTGAACCACAAAGCGAGACCCTGTCTCAAAAAACCTTAAAAAAAAAAATTTATTGGAACTGTATTGTTCAAAATATTCTTATTGTTTTTTAATGTCCACAGGACCTGTATGATATTTTGTCCTTAATTTGGAATGCCACTGACTTTTATCAGTATTGTCTTCTTAATCAGGTCTGGATATAAGTTTATAATTTCATTAATCTTCAGAAAACTGTCTTTTGGTTATATTTTTTCCATATTATTTTGCTATTTTCCATTTATTCTTGCTATTTTCATTTATTCTTCTAATTTAATTGTTTCTTCATCTGCTTTCCTCAATTTCTTTCTCTTCTAAAGTAAAATTTGCAGGAACGTATTTGACACATTTTTATCAACTAATGCACATATTTCTGCTATAAATTTAAAACTAAACCCTTAAATTTTATCTGCAGATTCCAAGTTATGTTTTCATTTTAACAAAATAAAAATGGTACCAATGTTTCTTTGTGACTTTTCATGACCTGCAGGCTATTTAGAACTATGTTTTTTAATTTACAAATTTGGACAAGTTTTTGTTATTGATTTCTATTTTATTTCTATTATGACAGGAAAACATAATTCTTATGAATTTAATTATTTTAATTTTTTGTTTCTACACTCCAGAATATAACTTGATTCAATAAACATTCTATGTACACTTGAAAAAAACAGATAGTATTCTGTTGTTGAGTGGAGTATCACACAAATGTCAACTGGATTATGCTGGTTAGTAACATTTAGGGCATCTCTCTTTACTGATTTTCTGTCTACTTGCTCTATTAACTAATGAGAGAATGGTTAAAGTCTTTATAATAGTAGATTTCTTTCTTGCAAGTTCCATCAATTTTTGCTTAATGTATTTTAAAACGTATTATTAGGTGTATAAACATTTAGAATTGCTGCATCTTCTTGATAAACTGCTCCCTTCCTCAAAATGAAATGTCCTTCTTTATTTCCTGCAATATTCCTTTTCTGAGGCATATTTTGTCTATTACTAAATAATAACTCCAGCTTTCTCATGATAATTATTTTCATGTTTTTCTATTATTAAGTTTTAGTTTATCCATATTTTAACAATTAAATTGGCTTTCTTATAAATAGCATATAGTTTCATCATGGATTTTTAATCCCTCTTTTGGTTGTCTGCTTCTTAATTGGAGTGTTTAAAAGATTGATTTTTAATGTATTTATTTATCCAGTAGATTTAGAATTTTATATGTTGCTATTTGTTTCCAATTTGTTCTATCTTGTTACTTTCTTCTTTGCTTGGGGTCCTTAATTTTTGTTTGTGATTAATCGAGTACTCTTTATAGTTTCATTGAATCCACTCTGATGCAGTACTATCTACATTTCTTTATTTTAATGGTTATTCCATAGTTATACTCCACATCTTTAACTTAGCATAACAGTATTATAATACTTCATATATAAGAATCTTATATTTCCATTTTTTACTTGCATTCTTGACATCATTTATATAAGACTGATGACAAACTATACTTTGCCTACAAATAATCTGAAAACTTTTAAATAAATGAGATATATTTATATTCACTTTTCTAGTTTTTATTTCTATCACCCTGTATTCCTCCACCTAAATCTGAGATCACATCTGCTGTCATTATTTTTCTGGGTCTGTTTTCTTCTACCACTTACAAGTCATGTTGTCCTGATTCTTCATCTGTCTATTAATTTTTAATCAGATGCCAGAGATAATGAGTTTCATGTGTTGGGGTGCTGGAATTTGTTGTCTTACTTTAAAAAAATTGGTCTTTATTTTGGCAGAATATTAAGTTACTCGTGGATCAATTTGATGATTTCAAAGCTTATTTTTAGGATTTTATTGTATGTGCTGCCGAAATGAGCACTATTTTTAAGATTTTATAGGGCAGGTCTAAGAGAAAATGTCATTGTTCCTCCACTCCCACGCAGTAAAACAAGAGCCTTTTTACCTCTCTCCTGAATTCTCTATGTAGTCAGCAAAGACTCTTTTTTCTTCCCAGTGGAGACCCAAATGAGGCCCAGTTGGGGTGAATTCCATACATCACCCCTTGCTTACAGGGAGAGATCCTTGTTGTCTCTCTGGGAGGTATTTTTGAGCCAGTCTTATGGACTTTTATCTTATAAATATGGAGTGTGGTTTTCCACCAAAGACTGGAGAGGATTCTGTGCTGTTCTGAAGTTCCTTCTCTGAGAGCTCCTCCTCACTGCCTGACACTCTTGTCCCTCAGGGAGACTGCAAGGCTATTTGGGTTCTTCCCTCCATAGGTGAGGCCTTGCCTGGGTGAGAAAAGCCCCAGTGATCGTGGAGTTCACCTTGTGTGTTTTGTTTGTTTCAGGGATTACAATCCTGATCGTATCTCTTGTTCATTGCTTGAAAAATGTTTCATTTGTCTTGTCCAGTTTTTGAGCAATTGATGCTGGGAATTCCCTCTGGACTGCTTCCTCTTCATAGCCAGGTAAAAATTGCTACATTACACTTTTATCCTCCACTTTACTACATACATCCCCCAATTACTTTCAGTCCACACTCGGCAGTGCTTAAAGAATTCTTTCATTCCTCACAAACATTTTTTTTTTCAGGCAAATATGTATCAGGTAGCATCTGATTTTTTAAGTTTGCCTTTTCTGATTACTAGTGAGAATGAGTACTTTGTGTTTCACATGCTGTTTATATTAATAATGGCACCAATATATCCTTGGTTACCTGAGATAATCCCTAAGGATATTTTAGGATGTATAAACAGCATTAGATGTAGCATATTTATTGTGTTTACTGATGTTTGGGTTGAGGTGTACTTTCCACTGGTTTGTTCTTCCTCACATTTCCCTGTATTCCACTTGATTGATTGCATTTCTTTTTAATTTCCTTCTTTTATGCATTATATTCCTAGATTTTTTATGTGTGTGTGGTTAGCTTTAAATTTTTAACATGACTGCTGACTTGAAAAATTTAAAGTTAATCAATATTTCTACCCTGAACAAAACAGGAAAGTTTGAATGTTTTAACTTCCAACTATTGTGCCTGAACTATTTCACTTAACATTGTCATTCACTATTTTATTTTCCATCTTGTCTTTGTAAATTCCAAGTTAAGTTTTTTCATGATTATTTTATGTATTCAATTGTTTATGTTATGTTCACCATTACTTTTTGCATCTCTTTCCTTTCAGATTTAACCCCTTTATTTTTTTCTGTGAAATTCTATGTGAATTATAGCTTTTAAACATCATGACTTGTTTAACTATATATCTCTTTCACTTTTTGAATAATAGTCTAATGTTGGCAATTAATTTTGGTTTTGTTTTTGGGTTTTTTTGTTTTTTGTTTTTTGGGTTTTTTTTTTTTTTTTTTTTTTTTTTTTTTTTTTTTTTTTTTTTTTTTTTTTTTTTTTTTTTTTTTTTTTTTTTTTTTTTTTTTTTTTTTTTTTTTTTTTTTTTTTTTTTTTTTTTTTTTTTTTTTTTTTTTTTTTTTTTTTT
>PVIR01019037.1:0-32455 GCA_004026965.1 Petromus typicus | reverse complement strand
CTCGAATTTCTACTTTTCAATTAAATTCATTTTATTTCTTTGTAAGAGTAGGAAAAATTTATTGAGAGAAAGATAGCCTCCGTTTAAGACAGTCAGGAAAGGAACTGGAAGACGGGTTGCCCCACAATTAAATTTATTTTAAACAAATGCATAGAGGTCTAAGAATTGTTAATATTTGTGGGACACCATGTTATGTTGGAATTAAACATTTTTTATTAGCCCAGACTAGACTCCTGGCAATCCTCCTGCCTTTGTCTCCTAAGTGCTGGCATTACAGGTGTGTGCCACTATATCTGACTTTTTCCATTGTCTTTTATTTCGCTTTTTTTTTTTTTGAGACAAGGTCTCACTTTGTAGTTCAGGCTGGTTCTGAACTCAGCCTTGAACTCAGCAATCCTCCTGCCTCTGCCTCCCGAATGCTGGGATTACAGGCGTGAGTCACCATGCCTGGCATTATACGTGTTTACCTGGGATTGAATGTGGGACCTTGCATTTGCAAGGCCAGCACTGGAACCACTGAGCTAAATCCCTGGCCCTATTTTCCTTTTTATTTATTTGTAATTTGGTATCTCATAAACTATGAAGGCCAAGGATTTAGCTCAACAGCCCTGTACCCGTCCTGTAAATGCAAGGTCTTGAGTTTGATCCCTGGTATAAAAGAAAGAAACTGTGATATTTAATCCTGTAAGTCTGACTTACTTCACCTAACATTAGGGTCTCAAGGTGCATCCATTTTCCTACAGATAACTAAAATTTATCTTTCTTTGTGGCAGAGTAGCATTCTGTTCTGTATAAACACCCCATGCTCTTTTTTGTCTTTTGCAGTACCCGGGATCAAACTCAGGCCCTGTGCTTCCAAGGTAAGTGTGGCACCACTTGAGCTAAATCCTCAGCCCAAAGAGCTCGTACTATTTACCATTTATCTGTTGATGGATACATAGGCAGCTTTCAAAGTTAGTGATTTTGGGATCCAAACCAAGGCCTTGTACATGTGAGGTGAACAGTCTGCCAATGAGCTGGTTTTGCTGTTTTTAGACAGCTAAATGCCTGGTGGTAATATAATGACAAGAGTAATTCTCTGCCACCACTTATTTCTTGGCAGTAGTTGGGGAGGCTACACAGAGCGTCGCCATTTGATTAGCCTGTTTCATTTAGATGTGCTCAGTGACGCTGCCAGAGAGAAGCTGGCGTTTTGCAGTGAGTGAGCGAGCAGTGTGACAGAGGTTGCTGACAACACTCGATACTTGTGTTAAGAGTCTGAATCTCCCTAATTCCTTTTTTTTTAGATTTATTTTAATTTTATTTTTTGAGACAAGGTCTCACTTTATAGTTCAGGCTGGCCCTGAACTTACCATGTAGCCCAGACCAGCCTCGAGCTCACAGCAATCCGCCTGCCTTTTCCTCTTGAGTGCTGAAATTATAGGTGTGAGCCACCACGCCCAGCACATCTTCTTTTTCCTTTTTTTGTTGTACCAGGGATTGAACTCAGGATTTTGCACGCTTGTAGCCTATGGTCCTTAGTTTTTGATTTACTGCACAGTCTTGCGTTAAAAAGATATTTCATACTATATCATTTAATTACTTTTTTATTTCTTTCACTTTTAGTTATTTTATTACTCGTTACTTTTGATATTATACTTAATGTTTTAATTTTTACAGTTCAGTTCAATATAATATGAGCTTTATTTCAGTAAAATAGAAGTTTTCTCCTATATAATTATATCTCTTTTTAATCCTATTTTTCTATATATTATATCTTTATATATCAATACATCAGTATAAAAATACATGAGACAAAAAATACATTTATGTAACCTTTTATATTTACCTGTGTAATCACCATTTCCAAGTACTCTTTTTTTTTTTGTTTGTTTGTTTTTTTGTTTTTTTTTTTTTTTAGGTTTTTGGAGACAGGGTCTCGCTTTGTGGTTCAGGCTGGCCCCGAGCTCAGCCTCAAACTCACATCACAATCCTCCTGCCTCTGCCTCCCGAGTGCTGGGATGACAGGCGTGAGCCACCACGCCCGACACTGTGGTATGTGGTACTGGTTGCTGCTGGGTGTGGGTCTCCACACCCCGTATTGTTATGTGGTTACCGGGGAATCGAACCCGGGTCCTTGTGCTTGCGAGACAGGCGCCGGAACCACTGAGCTAACTCCCTGGCCCCGTACTCTTTTTTTTTTTTATGTTGGTCTGAGTTACTACCAAATGTCCTTGGGCTTTTTACTAAAAGAATCCCTTTATTATTTGTTGTAGGATGGATGTGTTTATTGGCTTGTATCTAGATTGTTCCTGCCCTCCCTCAGAAAGCTCATGCGCTCGAGGTGGAGCTCTCTGGGGTTGGCTGGACCGAGGGTACGTGACTAACAGCGTGATCATGGAAAGAGTCGGGCATACTTCTGAGTGTGGGTAATGGGAGCTTCTCCTGGGTATGGGTGGAGCCATCAGTAGGCTGATAGCCTGGAAGGAGATTAAAGAGAGAGGGAGGGCAGGCTTGATGCTTGCTGCTGTCTGCCTGCCCTGCCAGGGACCTGTGTCCCTGTGCCATGTCCCGCTGCCTGGGAGCCACCTGACTAGACTGAAACCTGACAGACTGAGCTGAAATAAACCTTTCCTTCTCTAACTTTGAGTGTTTGGTGTTTTGTCTCAGTGAGAAAAGTAACTGAGAGAATGTCCCAGCAATGCATTCTGTATTTTCTTTTTCACTTTGGGAGTTTCTTAATTTCTCCCTTCATGTCTGAAGGGTAGAATTGCTGTGTGTAGAATACTCGATTGACAGTCTTTTATTTTAATTTCTTCAAACATGTCTTCCCACTATCTTGCGTTCTCCTTGGTTCTGGTGAGAAATGAGCTGTTCATGCTATTGAGGAGCCACTGTACCTCACATGCTGATTTTAAGAATTTTCATCTTTATCCTTTAAGAGACTGATTATGATTTACCGAGGTACAAATCTCATTGGGCTAACTGGACGTGAAGTTTATTGACTTAGTTGGCTATGTCAGCTAATGGTTTCCATCATATTTGGGAAGTTTCCTGCTCTGATTTTGTCACAATTTTTGACTTTTCTCTCTTCTCAATTTGGGTCCCTTCTATGCTACTGTCAATAATTTTCTACATCTCTAAGATGCTGTTAATTTTTCTCGTCTGTTCTTCAGATTGGATATCCCAATTGATCAATTTTGAAGTTTGCTGATATTTTAATCTCTTCTTAAATTTACTACTGAAAGCTTCTACTGAAATTTTCATTTCTGTTTAAATGGCTTTTTTTTTTTTTTTTTTTTTTTTTTTTTTTTTTTTTTTTTTTTTTTTTTTTTTTTTTTTTTTTTTTTTTTTTTTTTTTTTTTTTTTTTTTTTTTTTTTTTTTTTTTTTTTTTTTTGAGATAGGATCTTTCTGGTAATTCCTGCTGGCCTTGAATTCACTGTGTAGCTGTGGCTGGCCCCCACCTCACAGTATTCTCTTGCCTCAGCCTCTCAAGTTCTGGGATTAGAGGTATTAGAGTGGCACTACCACTGCCTGTGCAGCCTGAAGCCAGCTAGGTTGCTAGTCCAGGCGGGGTGTGGTGTGGCACGCCTGAGAGGTTACAGGGCTTCCCTGAGCTGGTCACCTGGTAGGCATTCCTGAGATCTTCTAGGTCCCAAAGAGTTTGTCAGGGATTTTCAGCGTCCCTATAGAGACTTGTTGCTAAGAGTTTCTTTGCATTTTAAGATTTTTGTTTCATCTCTCACCTTCACTGTTGTTTATCTCCTTACGAAGCCACAAAGTTAAAATACTGGCATATAATTGTTTTGAAAAAAGATATCCCTGGGAAAAGGCTTTTGAACTTAACAAGCTCCAAGGCACCCTGTTAATGAGCTCTAACTCCAGCTCTCTTGCTCCTTTTAGTGGCCACCAGGCAGCTCTAGGGATGTGGATGACTTCTACAGGGATGGGCGGACTATGGTAGGTTAAAATAAGCTGACATTTAGCTGTTTTTCTTGAATATATTTTCCCTATGTCACTACTTCTTTAATTCATTTTTAAGAGATCCGAAACAGTTGATTCTATTTTAATCATTTTTTATATATTTTTTTTAGGTGAGTGAATTTTGTTTTGGTTTTTAAGACAGGGTGTTGCTATATAGTTCAGGCTGACCTTGAACTCTGTCCTCTTGCCTAGGCCTCCTGAATGCTGGGAGTACAGGTGTACACCACCACTCTGGGCTGAGGATGGGTGAAGTTTTGAAAGCCTTACTCTGCCATTTTGCTGGTAGCCCTGAAATCTTGAGCAAGTACCGGAAACTGATCAGACTTCCAGCCACCTGTCCAAGGGTTTAGTAGCAGAAAAACAAAAGACAAGACACTGTCTCCTCGACCTCGCCACTCTTTTTTGATCATGCAGTGTCTGGAACGCATCGGGCAGGCAGGGAACACTGAGGTGGAGAGCACTGACGCGACCAGGGTCCTAGCAACGAGGGAACAAGACATCCAGATAGGAGCAGCTCACTGATTCATGGGAAGTTTGTTTCTTCCCATTGACTGATTTTTGCCCCACAGGAGTTTTCTGTACGAGTCAGGCTGCCCTTAGCTGCACTATTGTCTTGCCATCCAAGGCTGCATAGTGTCATGGATCACTGAGACTTCTGGGGTAACCAAGGTGTGGGAGCTGGTCCTTCCCACACACCAACTGTGGGCTCTGCAGGCAGCCACTGTGCACTCATAGGCAGACTCAGACTTTTAATATGAAAAGCTAGTTTACATATTTGTAGTTCACTCAGGGTGGTCTCCAACAAGCAAGTCAACAAACTTGCCCTGGAGAGAAACCACAGCAGATATTGTGGCTGAGTATCCTACATTGTGCCCATCCCAGCTACCCAGCAAAACCTTTGCAGAGCAGAAAGAGTCTAAGTAGATACGTAGATAAATGGGCTGGCTGTGTGCACATAAAGGTTACTTACAGGGGCTGAGAGCAGCTCGGTGGTTGATTGCATGCCTACTACGCAGTAGCCCTGTGTTCAGTCTCTGGCACTACTCAAAGCTGTTTTTTAAAATTATCTGCAAGCTGGGCATAGTGCCACATACCTGTAATCCCAGCTCCTCTGGCTGTTAAGGCAGGAGGTTTGGACATTAAAGCCCAGCCCGGGCAACTTAGTGAGATCTTGTTTTAAAAAAGGCAGAGAAAAAAAGACTCAGGAAAAGAGGGAGGGAGGCTGTGGCCCAGTGGTAGAGTGAGTGATGGCCTAGCATGTGCGAGGCCCTGGCTTCAGTCTCTAACTCCACACACGAATGTGTTCGAACACCCACAACACACTCACATTGTCACAAGCCTGGCCTCGAGGCTTAAAGCTGTATGTAGTTTGTTAGTGTCTCCCAGCCCTCTCTTCAGTTTGGATGAGACCTCCAAGAAGATTTGTGAAAGTTGGAATGCAGGGACCACGTGGCAGTAGCATTGGATCCCACAGGAAAATCATGAGAAACGTGATAAACCTGAGAAAGAGCAAGTTGAGGAATGTTTCGGTCTTGCTGTACGTGCTCTGGTAGTTGATTTGTCTCTTGCATTTGTATTTATCTTTATGGCCACCTTCTGTTTCTGTCTCGCTTTCCCTTTTGCATAAGGGAAAGAAAAAGGGCTGAATAGTGTCAGAGCAAACTTCTCAGCGAGAACAATAGAAGGTTGAACTGTAAAATGTTTTTGATGAGATAGGAGAGCTACCAGTGCAACAAGGACTTCCTGGAACCAAACCCCAGAAAGCAAGGGACCCTCGGGATTTGAGCCCAAGATCTGGCTTGAAGATTTATTACTATTTTCTAGACAGGATCTTGGTATGTAGTCCAGGTTGAAATGAGGCAAATCAGCAGTTTGGAAGACAGAAGAAACATGTCAGTGGGAGAACACAGGGGCAAAATAATGGACGATATGTGGCGTGGTGGTGGACACCCGTAACACCAGCACCCTGGGAGACCAAGGCAGGAGGACTGCAATGTCAGGTCTAGCCTGGACAACCTAATGATTCAGCAAGACTTTCTCTCAAAATAAAAAATTAAAAAGGGCTGAAGCGTAAAGGTTTTGGGCTCAATCCCTGGTACCCACATATTAAAAAAAAAAGGACAATACTGGGCTTGGGTTATAACTCAGTGATGCCACAACTGCCTGGCAAATGCAAGGTCATGAGTTCAGTCCCCCGGACTGCATTAAAAAATAAATAAAAAAGAAAAGATGATAAAGAACAAAGAGGCATTGAAAGGTCTAACATATATAATTCTAGTTGCTATAGAAGAGGAAAAAAAATACAAAAAAAAGAAATCTTGTATCTGAAAAATCTCTACTGTGCCCTCAGATTCTTTTTAGTGCTTAGCTCATTTCAATATTCATATTTTAATGTTTTAATTTTAGGGAGGTTTTGTCTTTAATCTATTTTAATTATTTATAGTGGGTTAAATTTATCATGGGTTAATTATTTATAGTGGGTTAAAAATTGCATAATGAAAATATGTGGCTGTGGGGTGAGAAGTCATGAACACATAAAAAGAACTGCAAATGAAACAACAAAGTTATTTAAATACAGTCATTTCTCAATAAAATCTTGCTATCATTTGGTGCCCGAGGACAGTTTTGTCACTGATGCCATCGCTGTTAACAGTCCCACAAAACTACCACTTGTAAAATCATCAGTGGCGTAATTATTGGACAGAGTACAGTACTTCATTCTGTAGAGAAGTAACTGGGAATCCGAAGGAACTGTTCTGAGTGAACGCGCTGCCGAGGGCGGAGAGTGTGCGCCCTCCGCCCTGGCTGCTCGCCCGCCGCCCACTCCATGCCTCCGTGAAGAGAGCGCCCAGGAGATCATAGCCTGATAGTAACAACCTAACGAGAGCTGTTAAATAAAGAAGCCACATGCCATTATTAAATTTTGCATGAGCCGCTGGCTTCATTGTTTCCCTAGAGCCAAAAAGAAGTGTTTTAAGTCTCTTTCATTTTCCGAGTTCTGACCCTGAAGTGAATTGATTTTTCCCCGGCAAGGTGATTTCCCCCAAATGACTCTGCCTGAAGGTGAGAGGGACAGAGGAGGTAAACCCAAAGAGGTGTTTAACAAGTAGGTGGGGGGTGGGTGGCGCATTTAGCTCAGTGGCTCTGGCGCCGGCCTTGTAAGCGCAAGGGACCAGTTCAGTCTCACCACACACCACAATGCCAGGCGTGGTGGCTCACGCCTATAAGCCTAGGGCTCAGGAGGCAGAGGCAGGAGGATTGCTCTGAGTTCGGTGCTCACCTGGGCTACATAGTGAGCTCAGGGCCAGTCTGAACTGCAAAGCGAGACCTTGTCTCAAAAAACTAAAAAGCAAAACAAAACAAAACAACCAAGTGGCTTGGACAATACAGGAAACCAATGATAAGCCAGTTTTCCAAGAGTGGCAGTAGATCCACATAGCACTGATCACGTGTGCTTCCTTCACTTTCCGTTCCTTCCTTTCCTTTTTTCTTTCTTTTCATGGCAAGGTCTTGCTAAATTGTCCAGGCTGGGTTCCAGTTTGGGATTCTCCTGCCTTAGCCTCTGCAACCAGCTCACCTGTGATTTTAATGTATAATTACATATAAATCTGTGCTAGATCTGTTTGGAATTACCGGACACAGATGTCAAAGAAACATGGGAGATATTCGTTTCAACTTCCATCCAAAATCATAAATCAAGTGAAATATTCTAGACTCATGGGGAATGGGAATTCTAAAGGAATGAAGAAAGGCTAAGAGAGGCTTCTAATATTAAAGAGAGGCTTCTAATATTCTCTATCTCAACATAAATGGTGGCTACTTGAGAGTTCACTTTATAATACCCATTAGAGTATATGTGTGTATTGGAAAAAAGTCATGAAAAAAAGCCACTCATTTTTTGGATGGGTTTAGTATTACAAAGTTAGAGATAACACATGCCACCCTGAAATTTCCATATAGTGCTCCATGTTTTATTTTCTGCTCCAAAGTTGCACAGTAGCACTCTTTCTGAGAGCAACAGAATCCTTGATCTTAAATCTTTTTTTTTTTTTCCTTCAGGTGCCAAATACCCAGTTTTAAAAATTAATGTTTCAGGGTCAGGGGGGAGTTAGCTCAGTGGTTCCGGCGCCTAGGTCCTGGGTTCGATTCCCCCTGCCACTACATACAATAGTGGGCGTGGAGACTCACGCCCAGCAGCAATCAGTACCACATACCACAGTGCCGGGCGTGGTGGCTCACGCCTGTCATCCCAGCACTCAGGAGGCAGAGGCAGGAGGATTGCTGAGATATGAGTTGGAGGCTGAGCTTGGAGCCAGCCAGAACTACAAAGCGAGACCCTGTCTCAAAAAAAAAAAAGTTGCATTAAAAACTTTTAATTAATTAATTTGCTATACCGAGCATGCTCTACCACCAAGCTATACCTCCAACTTTGATTTATTTATTCAATTTTAAATTTTGAGGCTGGAGGATATTGTTAAATCGCCCAGGCTTGCTTCTAGTTTGTGATCTTCGCTGCCTCAGCCACTCAAATAGCTGGGATTGCAGGTGTGCACCACTACATGTGAGAAGATACACCTTTTGTCTATAAAACTGGTAAGGCAGTCGGGAGCTGTGGCAATTCCTCAGTCTATAAATAGTGAAAATATATACATAAATATATTTTTGGTGGCACTGGGGATAAAACTCTTGCCCTTGTGCTCACAGCATAGGTGCAGTACCACTGAGCTAAAACCCTGGCTTTCTAGTGAAAATATTTTGCAAGACATATATAAATATAAATTGTGTCATGAAGGAAGCAACAGGAGGTCTATTATCACAGAACTCTTTTTCTTTGTATTTGCAGTACTTTTTTTTGGAGACAAGATCTCACTTTGTAGTTCACTCTGGTCCTGAGCTCACTGTGTAGCCCAGATGAGCCTTGAACTCACAGCAATCCTCCTGCCTCTGCCTCCCAAGTACTGGGATTACAGATGTGAGCCACCATGCCCGGCATTGTGGTGTGTGGTAACAGAGATTGAATTTGGGACCTTGTACTTGCCAGGCAGACGGTGGAACCACTGAGCTAAATCCCTAGCCCATATAATATATAATATAAATTCTTATATTCTGTCTCTCCTCTCACAGTTTCTTCTATAATTAATGTTCTGCACTAAGGAGGCACTTTTAATGATAGTTAAGGAGAAAATATTGATTCATAATTATTGGCTGAAGTCTATAGCTTACAGTATGACTTATTAATTTTCTTGTTCAGTCCTGTGGGTTTTGACAAGTACACAAAGTGTGATAAAAATATGGTGAATGTTTAAATTAAAATATGTTTATTATTATTATTTTTTGAACCTGGACCAAACTCAGGATCTTGCACTTACCGATGTTGATGCAATGCTACTGAGCTAAATCCCCAGCCCTAAAATATATGTTTATGGTGCAAGACACATTGTCATCAATCCCTTTCAGACACCTCCCCCTGGCTTCCAACACGTTCCCCATCATTCTTGCTGCTTCCTGAAGCAGCTCTGGAGTCCTCTTTGGTGTCTTCAGTTGCTCGATCATGGCTGCACCGACGTCCTGAGTTGATTAAAAATATTAACTTCTCCTGATCATTTTAAATTTGGGAAAGAGTCAGAAGTCTCATGGTGCCAGATCTGGTGATCACAGTTAATGAGGACACACTGGAATATTTTTATGTGACAGAAGTTGCTGTTAATGTTTGAACAATGATAGATGCTAAAAAATACAATGAATATTTAAATTTAAAAATATAATGACAGTAAATTACACATTGCAATTAATTTCCCTAAAATTACTCAAAAACTCTCCTCCTTCCAATACACATCTCGTTATACTTGGCAGTACATCTTTAACTGTAATAAAAAAAAAATCTATAAACCTAAACATTTGCATATCTTCCCCTCACCCCCCCCCCATATACTAGAACATACCCCCTGGTTGTACACTCATACTGAATACTTTCTTTGCTCTAAAAAGTCCTTAGTGCTCCACCTATTGGTCACTCCTCTTCTAAAACACTTGCAACGATGGACTCTTAAAAAATGTCTCCATAGTTTTGCCCCCTCCACAATGTCATGTGGTTGGAATTGCCAGTATGCAGCCTTTCCTGACTCACTTCTCTCAGTTAGCAATGAACTTCTGGAATTCCTGTGTCCGGTGGTACCGAAGATGGAACTCAGGCGGGTGCCGTCCTGTTGAGCTAAATCCCCAGACCTCCTTTGTCTTTTTTTTTTCTTTTTTTTTAGGTTTTTTTGAGACAGGGTTTCCCTTTGTGGTTCAGGCTGGCCCTGAGCTCAGCCTCCAACTCACATCACAGCAATCCTCCTGCCTCTGCCTCCCGAGTGCTGGGATTACAGGCGTGAGCCACCACGCCCGGCACTGTGGTATGTGGTACTGGTTGCTGCTGGGTTGAGTCTCCACGCCCAGTATTGTTATGTGGTTACCGGGGAATCGAACCCGGGCCCTTGCGCTTGCAAGACAGGCACTGGAACCACTGAGCTAACTCCCCGGCCCTTCTCCTTTATGTCTTTTAGTGGCTTAAGAGCTCATTTTATTTCACTCTTGTACAATAACCCGCTAGATGAATGTACTACAGTTTATCTATTGACTGAAAGACATCATAATAGATTTCAGTTTTGGCCGTTATAAATAAAACATTCATGTGCAGGTTTTTTAAAATTAAAATATTAGGCAGGGGAATGGGAAAAAGTGAGAATCAAGATGTGTCATGTACTGGTGCAAACTCTCAATGTTGAATGAGATCATAAACATACATATAAAGTGTACCAGTAAAATCAATTAAAGAATAAATTAAAAAATTATTTGTTGAGACAGAGTCTTGCTTTAATTCAGAGTGACCTTGCACTCACTATATCTCCTAGGCTGGCCTCAAACCTGCAGTGATCCTCCTGGCTCAGCCTCCCAAGTGCTAGGACCACAGGCATGTACTACCACGCCTGGCATGTGGAGGTTTTTGTGTGGACTAATTTTTGACTCCTTTGAGTAAATAAATACCAAGCGGTGTGGTTAGAGGGTCATGCAGGAGAATTACATTGAGCTTTCTCACAATTTGCCAAGCTGGTTTTCAAGGTGACTGTACCACTTGCATTCCTACCGGTGCTAAAAAACTTCTTGTGTTACATCCTTGCTAGTATTTGATGGCATCAGTGTTTTGGATTTTAGCCATTATAAAATATATGCAGTGATGTTATTGTTTTATTTGAGATTCTCTAATGACATATTAAGTCAAAGACCTTTTTATACACTTGTTTGCTATCTGCATATCTAACTTGGGGAGGTACTTCTTCCAATCTTTTCCCCATTTCAAGGATATTTTTGTAGCTGAGCCCTGTCACCATCCGGAGACTGAACCCCATGTTCATGCACACTAGTAAGGTCTGTACCTCAATCCAACCTATGCTTGAGTTTTGATTCTTTTTTTTTATATATCACAAAGGATTGAATACAATGTTGTGCCGTCCACTGAGCTGCACCCCTAGCTTATGACTGACTTTTTTTTTTTGAGACAGGGTCTTGCTTTGTGGTTCAGGCTGGCCCTGAGCTCAGCCTCCAGCTCACATCACAGCAATCCTCCTGTCTCTGCCTCCCGAGTGCTGGGATTACAGGCGTGAGCCACCACACCCGGCACTGTGGTATGTGGTACTGGTTGCTGCTGGGGTGAGTCTCCATGCCCAGTATTGTATGTGGTTAATTGGGGATTGAACCCAGGTTCTGTGCTTGCAAGACAGGTGTTGGAACCACTGAGCTAAATCCCCGGCCCATGACTAACTTTTGATAGCTCTTTGTACATATATATATATATTTTTCCTTTTGTACCAGGGATGAAACAGAGGATCTCGCACTTGTCAGGCAAGGACTGTGCCACTGAGCACATCCCTTGCCCTTCTTTGTACATTTTCATATACTAAGGAATACATTCATCTAATTTAAATATCCAAGATGTGTGCTTTTCGTGAATATATACACATGTGAAATAGTCAGTAAACATATATTCAATGAGTGAATGAACCCCCAGGCACAGGTTTTAAAAGACTTTATTTCAGTTGTGGTGGCACACTCCTGAAGTTCTGACACTCCAAATGCGGCAGGAGGGTCGAGTTGCAGGGGCCAGTCCGGGCTCCGTAGTGAGTTCTAGGCCAGCCTGGAGTACACAGTGAGACCCTGCCTCAGAAGAACAAAACGCTCCCGAAAATATGATAGTTCACCTTTTGAAAGCTATTTCTTTTAGATAAGCCTGCTTGACAGTTTTCCTGCAGTTCTACCAGGGCTGCCCTGCCCCCTTGTGGCTGCATCGCTGCCATCGGAAAGCGTTTCAGGTCTTTCCCTCTGTCCTAATTGTGGGACCTGTGTTTTTTTCTTTGACTTTGAGTCTTTGTTATTGTTCTAAGTAACACAAGTATTATATATCTGAATGTCGTTTCCTCCATGTTTCTCATACTTGAGATTTCATTGAACATTTTGTATCTGTGGGTTTATGGTTTCCACAATAATTGGAACATTTTTGCTATGTTTTTGTTTAAATGTGCTTCTGCTTTTACTTTCTTTGGGGATTCTGATCACATGTGTCTACTCAGCCTCATAAAATGTTCCACTATTCTACCTATTCATTTATTTTTGAGCCAGGGTCTTGCTTTGTAGCCCAGGCTGGCCTCAAACTTGAGGAAATTCTCCTGCCTTAGCTTCTGGAATGTTGGTATTATAGGAATGTGCCATCATACCATACCCAGCACTCTTCATTTAAAGAACTTTGAAAATCTGTTTCCTTTTGTGTGGTCTCTACTGGTTATCATTCAATTCATAAAACTTTCTTCAAAGTCATATCTGCAATTAATTTTACCTTGGTGGTTTTTTTTGAGATAGAGTCTCGCTTTGTGGTTCAGGCTAGTATCCTGAGCTCACTGTATAGCCCAGGTGAGCCTCAAACTCACAGCAGTCCTCCTGCCTCTGCCTCCCAAATGCTGGGATTACAGGCATGAGCCAGTACGCCCAGGACTGAGATATATGGTACTAATTGCTGGTGGACGTGAGTTATTATGCCCAGGATTGTTGTATGTGGTTAATCCGGGCCCTACCCTGGCTATTTTTGTCTTATGCTTCATAAGTATAAGAAATATTCAATCTGGGTCTTTATTTTCCTATGTCTCTGCTTAATTTTTTGAAGGCATGGAATAGTTATATGCATTAGTTAATAGTTAATGCATGGAATAATAATGACTTTTATTTATTCATCTCTTAATTAGTATCTGCATCTGCTGTGAGTAAATTTGATTTTCTTGATTGTTCTGTGTTACATTTTTCTGCTTCTTAGCATTTTGGTAGTTTTGATTGTATGCCAAAAATGATGAGATCTTATATCCTTGCAGGATATTATTTAGTTTGGTATTGTTAGACATAGATTTTGGCCTTTTATCATTTTAAAATAAATTTTTTTCTTTTTGAGATAACGTCTGACTTTGTAGTTCAGGCTGGCCCTCAGGGCACTATGTAGCCCAGGCAAGTCTAGAACTCACTGAGATTCTCCTGCCTCTGCCTCCTGAGTGCTGGTGTTACAGGCCTGAGCCACCAGGTCTGGCACTGTGGTATGTGGTACTGCTTGATGGTTGGTGTGAGTCACCACACCAAGCATTGTTGTATGTGGTTGCTGGGATCGAACTCAGGATCATGCACTTGCAACTCAGGTGCTGGAACCAGTGAGCTAAATCCCTGGCCCTCCTTTATCCCTCTTAAAGACAGGGTCTTGCTATGTAGTTCAGGCTGGTTTTGAACTCATTGTATGGTCCAGGCTGGACTTGAAATTGTGGCAATCCATGACCTTGGTGTCCGCTGTCTTGCAAATCATGTGTCATACATTTTGTCCCCCACACCCTCTTTTTCTGGCAGAAGAGAAATATGGTCCTCTTTAACTCCACCCAGGCCAGAAACTAAGATCCTATTAGATTACCTTTGTAAAAGTGGTCCCCATTATTTTTAGTGTGTTTAAAAGTCTACCACTAGGTGGCAATGTTACACAACTGAGATGCTTTTCAGAAAAATAATGTAGAGCATTTCTAGATTCTTCTGAGAGCTTCTATGTGTGGAACTGTTTATTTGATATTGGTTGGCGCACACCAGTCTGTTTCTTGAACTTTATTTCATAGCGATAGCTCAGGGATTTTTTAAACTTCAGTGTAAGATTTATAAAGATATTTTGCCTAAAGTGATACATACTGTAGATAGAAATGATTTGTGACACACCTTCCTAGACTTCAGTAGTAGAAGTGATAGTTGCTAAGGAAATTTTCCTCCAAAGAGATTTAGATGTATTTACAAGGTCACGGATTAACATTTGTATGTGTCTGGTGTGTAAGACCAGTGAAGTGAAGAATGATGAGATGTATCTGACCCCTCCCTCAGAGGGGCTCCTGTCTTCATCGGGACATGCTGTGTGGTGAGCATGCCCTCTAGTTGGGAAGATTCTGGAAGCTTCAGAGGGCAATAACCATGTAGCAAGGTTGAAGGAAATTTTCCACTTGAGATGGTGACAGATAATGGTTCATTCTCAACAATGTAAGTATCACAGAGGAGACGATGCTAGATGTGGGGTTGTGCAGCTGTAGTTCCTGCTATGTGGGGGAAGCTGAGGCAGGAGGATCCCTTGAGCCCAGGACTTTGAGGATACTTTGTGCAATATAGAGAAAGCTGCTTTTCCAATATATATGTGCATGTGTATATCTCATATACACACGAGGTGACTGAAACATATTGTGAATGTTTAAATTAAATGTAAAAGTTATTAGAGTAAAAGAAACATTGCCAAGAATGATAGATAAATGTGTTGGAAGAAAGAGGTGACTGCCAGGTATGGGCAGGAGCCAGACACAGAACAAATAGGGGGCGCTTGTCTGTTAGTAGTGTTAACTCAGAGACCAGTTAGGAGTGAGATAAAAAACTGTACCCAGTTCTAAAGGAAAAATATATTCTGGCAGATTAAAAATAACAATGAAGATCTAAATGTTTTGTTACCATAAGTAAACTGTGGTTGTTCACTATCTCTGGGAGACAGCTTTGTGACTGATTCTAAGACCTAAGCTGCAGAGAGGATTTGGTATATGTGCTGCCGAAGCGAGCACAGCAGAGAGGATTTGGCACCGTGATGGTAATGGACCTTCCTGGTTGCTCCATGAAGAGAGTCAGGACGTGCTGTGTCCCTCAGTGTGCTTGGCTGATGTAGTAAACAGGGGAAGGGAACGTAACTTGAAGTTCTAGTCACCTGTGAGTTTACGGCACACGGCGAAATAATAATTAGGCAGAAATGAGACTTAGAGAAAATTGAGCTTGGGTCTGATCCATGCTACTCTGGGCGGCAAAGACTCCGAACTCCAGACCACCACACCTTTTATTATCTACATTCCAAAATACCAGGAAAGGCAGGGCCACACCAACAATAGTCCTAGAGAAGTTATGTAGATGAGGATTCCTCGGGACAAGGCAGATATCAGCAATAGTCCTTGAGAAGGGGGAGATCCGGTGCAGTTCTGCCCTGAAGCATCACAGCATGTGGGACCATTGAGTCCCTGTTGCTACCAGAGATGAAGACAAAAGTCAAGTCCAAAGTCTGTCCGCAGGCAGGAAGGCCTGGTCAATTTTGACCTTGCAGTTCCCAACCAGGGTGGTTCCCAAGAGGCTGGGAAAAAGCACAGTGCCTGCGTGGTGTGTAACCACCCAGCTCAGCGCTGTCTGAGTGTGCGGGGGATCTCTAGAGAGCTCACAGCCCTTTCAGAGACCCCACAAAGTGGAGGTCTGTCAAAACAACACTTTCAAAAACAACACAAAGCAATGACTTGCCCTTTGCCTCTCATTTTACCTAAGTGTACCAGTGGAATCTTCTAGAAAACACATGACGTGGGATATGGCAACACACTGAGACCAGAAGCAGATAGAGAGTCCCACTGTCTTCGGTTAAACCATACAGTACAAAGATTTTCTGCAACGTAAGCCAGTGTCTGTCTCCTCCTCCTACTCAGGAGAGGACACATTTGGTGTTCAGTAGCTCTGGAGTGGCTTCAGCTGTGTCTCCTCCTTGAAGAATTTGAGTTTTTGAACTAGGAACAACTGGCCAACTCCTTGAAGGAGTTGAGTTTTTGAACTAGGAACAACTGGCCAACTCCTTGACTCAGTTCCTCAGTTAAGAAGAGGAAGGGGATATGGATGGGCTTGAGAGACTATGGAATGAAGGGTGTTCTGAATGTATACTAACGGTAATAGGAAGCAGGGGGTAGGAGGACTGTGGATATAAGGAGGAGACAGTGATGGAGCCAGGCTCATCTAGACTATTGTCGTGCATCCTGATTTGTGACCACCCGCAGAGTCTGGCGTGAACTGCAGCTGGAGTCTGAAAATTCCCATCTGTTAGGCTGGCCTCTGTGTCGATGTCTTTCGGTACTTGCCTGTGACTGTATGTGGAATGTTCTGACATTATAGAGTCCTTTTTTAAACGACCGAGAGCTTTCATGTGCCCTATCCCTGGCCTCTAAAATTCCTTTCGTCTGACTGCGGAGTCAGCTGAGACCTTTCCACCTAAGATACAGAAGGCTCCTGGTGTGTTCTGGAATCCCGACCCCAGGCTTGGAGGGTGGAGACAGATTCCTGGAAACACTGGTGTCCCATCTCACCTGAGTCTTGCAGATGTAGAAGCAGTGAGTGAGAGAAAGCAGGAGAGAACGTCAGGTGGCTGCTAGAGGACAAGTCTACACGAGAGCGGTGGAATGGGCTACATTGCATGCGGGAGACAGATGAGTAGAGGCAGCAAGAGTAGGAAGGAGGGGGCCTTTCTTTAGGAAGCCTATTAGCTGTCAGGATTGGTCTTAAGTAGGCAGTGTGTTGCTTTCCAGTGTGCAATGTATCGGTCTCACAATGCAGGCTGAGAAAGGTTGAAGAACAAGGCCAAAACCGCTCATGAGCTACCGGGTTAAACTGGGACATTTGGCCTGTTCTGTCTACCCCAGTGTTGCCGAAGTTGCTCAGTTAGCTTCCCTCTGTATCTTTAGGGTCCTCAACCTCCTGAGGACCCTAAATCAATGCGAAATCAGAGTATGCCGAGGGGGGCAAAGAAGTATGCCACCTGCTGCCTCCATTTTCTACTTACCTTTCTTGTGAGGATTTATAAATTACTATTTGTAAATCACACTGACTACATAAACGATATTACACATATTCAGAGAAAGCTTGTCCCTTAATTAATATCATGTGAAGTATGAAAATAGCTGTTTTCAGAGTAATGATTATAAATAATTTATACGCAGACCCATTGCAGGTAATTTCTCCCTTCCTGCAAGTACATGTTGACCTTGTTAATCTGTTGATTGTAAAGTTCGTTGATTTTTTCCTCCTGAGTTGTGAAGATATTATCAGCAGTTCACTGGTATCTTTCAGGATTCATAGTTCTTAAAATCTGTTTTCCAGATAAATTCCAAAATGTGTCCTTTCATGGTGGAATATAATTGTGGCCAGTGTGTGGCTGACTACCTTGTGAAAGTGAAACAAGATAGTGTCTTAGTTACTTTTCTCATTGCTGAGAACAAAAGACCCATCATCCAAAGGAGGAAAAGTTGACTTTGGCTAACAGTTTGTAGATGTTTCAGGCTGTAGTTGCCTGGCTCCATGGCAGGGTGGCACAGCCGAGAGGTAACACAGTGGAGAAATAGTTCATAGTGTGGCAGGCAGAAGGCAGAAGGCAGCAGCAGCTACCTGCTTCTCCCTTTTATCCCTCCCAGGGAACCTATTTTTTGAGTGGTGTCACACACACTCAAGGTGAGCTTTTCTATTATGTACAGCCCAAAGTGTGCCAAGCCAATCAGTGGACTAAATTAGTAACGGAATACCTGTAATCCCGTCACCACATACCCTAGATCCAGCTGCCTCAAAAAACCCTGCCTGTGTTTGCATGGAGCTTTCAGGGACTATCTAGACACACACCACAACAACTGATCTGTGCATCCAGGAATACAATGGGAGGTATAATGAGACTTTGCGCGCAGACCCCAGTGATGTGAGTGAGCATTCTGACTGGCACATTGGTTCTTTGGTGGCCTCAAACATCTGTTCCTAGAATATTTTGTATTCTGCCAGGGCTGTCAGTACAGGCACTCCCTGGGCTTTGAGGCGTAGGACTACATGATGGGTATTTTTTCCTTGTTGTTAGCAAACCTTTGAAAAGAAGTCGTCTGGCCCCTTCACTTCTTGTCTCCTTTTTTAGTTGTTTTTTTCTCCACTGCATTTTGCAGTATTTGAAATTATCTTACTTATGTTACATTTTCCCCCCATCTTGCATCACTAAAGTATAAGATGGTTTGAGATCATGGGCTTTGTCATTCTTGTTTGTCATTGTATCACCAGTGCCCAGATAGGACCTTGTAAAATAATTGAGTGATCAGTACAAAATCACTGGTGATGTGTGAGATAAATTTGCATAATAGAACCTGGTTTTCTGCTCTTCATCATTATCATCCAGATCATGAAGCATTTTTTTTTTTTTGGAGACAGGGTCTTGCTTTGTGGTTCAGGCTGGCTCCGAACTACTACGTAGCCTGAGCTGGCCTTGAACTCAAGCAGTCCTCCTGCGTCCTGGGATTATAGGCATGCACCACTATGCCTGACTTCAAGAAACATTTATTAAGCAGCACTAAAAGGCTAGTGGGCTCTGGCTATGTGGCACAGGACCAGGCTTTGCAGCAAACAAGTGGACGTTGGCTAAGGAACTAACGAGTTAGAGACTTGGCCTCAGTGTTGGATAACATGTCAGTGGACTGTCGTAGATTTAAAATGATGTTATAACGAAAATCTCTAGGCCATTCAATAAATGAGCACCTTTGGGTAGAGACCTGGTGGAGCTGCCCTAAACTGAGCTGAAACACGCCTGTACAATAAACAAGGAGAGGCGGAGAGCTCAGTGGCCTTTTCCTTCTTAAAGATTCATAATCACAGCAGGGAACTTTGTGTGTGTGTGTGTGTGTGTGTGTAGAAACAAGTATATACGCAAGGTAGTTAAAAAAAATCAAATTGGGGCCAAAGTTATCTAAAAGAAATTTATTTATTTATTTATTTATAATTGAAATCTTTATTGGTACATTACACAAATGCACTATGATTGCACTCCGTAATGGAAATTTGTACCAGTATAAGACACAACTTAATTCTCAGTTTTTCCCATAGCCTTACCCACCCTACCACCCTCCATATACATAAAATTTGTTTCCTTTCTTTTTTGTTATAATCCCATTATCTTTCCCCCTTCATCCTATTTTACTTTGAGTATTTTCTATTTCACAATACATAACATACAATTCTAGGACTCATTTACATCTTTATTTTCTCATACCAGAGAAAAGATGCGATATTTACCTATCTGTGACCTATTTATTTCACTTATGAGGATATCCTCAAGGTATCTAAAAGAAATTTAGAGAGGTAGTTTACTTGACTGATTTGGGTAGGATACAATGGTAATGCTTGTTTGACGTGGTACTTGAACTCTCCCAGTGGAGTTTGTGTTGCTTCTTTTCAGGTGAGAATCACCTTTGCAAATATGACATAATAGCAAGCTTTTCAAAAAGCTTTCACTTGCATTTTCTCATGGAGGCTTCTGGTACGGTACTCAGGAACTGGAGAGTTGGAAGGCATAATGAGGAGAGGAATGCACCATAACCCGAGAGGTGTCTGTAGTACTGGCTTTGTTCTTTCCCTCCGGCTGAATGAAGTGAATATAGAAGGTCTTGCAGTTGAATAATTTGACTGCTTTTAGGCCAGAATTTTTGTGATGTTATAAAAATTGAGATCTAAAAGAAAACTTAACCTTCAGTTCATTCTTTTCATGTGTTTTGCCTGAAGCATCGTGCTAAGACCTGTTATCTCAAATAGACAATATAAAAATATCTTTGTAATTCACTCCTACAGTTGAAAGATCCTCATGGATTGAAATTACTGTGATCTATCAAAATTCACCGTGTTGTGGAAATAAAATAAAATCTTATGTCAGACAAGGAATGATGACAACAATGAATCAGCTTATAATGAAGCTTAAAATGTAAATGCTTTATTGGCAACACTTTGGACTTTTGCAAGATTGAGACTGTATATCAAAATCGAGGGGCCACAGGGCTGGCATTTTTCTCATCTTTATTGATGTGGCTTCTTTGCTCTGTGCCAGGCTTTTGGAATTAATCAGTATCAGCGTTTGGTTTAATCACACATCTTTTATTTTTCTTTGTAATATATTTATATACTATCAAATCCATACTTTTATAGTGTGCACTTTAGTGGTTTTTGTTATTTTCACAAGGTTATATGATCATCATGACCACCTAACTATTTTTCATTTGTGTATGTTTGTAGTACGTAATACATACATTCACTGTGGGGAATTGGTACATGTACATATGCATTTTGATCCTTTTTATTTCCCCTTCCTCCCATCTTCATATCCTCTTCCTATCTCCACAAACTCTAACTCGCTGTTTATCATCTGGCTTTTATTTTGCTCTTTAAATTATTTATATTTTGAGTTTCTTTTGTTTTTTTGAGGCAGAATCTCACTTTGTAGTTCAGGCTGGCCCTAAGCTCACTATGTAGCCCAGGGGAGCCTTGAACTCACAGCACTCTTCCTGCCCCTGCTTCCCAAGTGTTGGGATTACAGGTGTGAGCCGTCACATCTGGCATTGTGATATATAATACTGAGGATTGAACTCGGGACCTTGTGTTTGCCAGGCAGATGCCAGAACCACTGAGCTAAATCCCAGGCTCCACATACTTTGAGTTTCTCATAGAAGAGAAACCATATAATTATTTTTTTTCCGTAGAAACCAGGGATGCTTACTAGTGCCCACACTGGTGCCATGGATTGTCTATTCTGAATATCTCTTACAAATGGAGTCATGTAATGTGAACTTTTTATTGTGTACATTAACTTAACACAGTGTTTTCAAGATTCATCTGTGTAATAGCATGTGATAGCCTGAATAATATTCTGCCATATGGGTGTGCCACACTTACCTTATCCTTTCATTACTTAAGTGTCTTCTTTGTTTCCATTTTTTGACTGTTATGAATAATGCTGCTATGGATATTTGTGTCTAAATTTTGGTGTGAACATATGTTTTAATTTCTCTTCAGTGTAAACTCTGTGATTCAATGGCTGCGTCATATGGTTTGACTTTTGTTTGTTTTATTTTGTTTTTATGGTACTAGGGATCAAACTCACAACCTTGCATTTGCAACGCAAGTGGTGGCGCCATTGAGCTAAATCCCGGGCCCATGTTTTACTTTTGGAAGAATAGATGAACTGTTTGTCATAGTAGCTGTGTAATCTTACATCTCCACAGGCAGTGTATGAGAGTTCTAATCTCTTCTCATCCTTGCTAACACTTGTTTTCTACATTTTTATTATACCCTGTTTAGGGGTGTGAAGGAGTACTTGGTTGTGATTCTGATCATCTTGATTTTCACCTTCCCAGTGACAAGGAAATTATATTAAATACTTTCTCATGTACTTATTTGATGTCTATCTACTATCTAGGGAAATGTCTGTTTGAACTATCTCTCATTTTTAAATTTGAGTTGTCTTTATTATTGAGCTGAAAGAATTCTGTATTTATTCTGAGTATTTACTCTTACTGGATATATGATTCATGGCGTTTTCTTTCATTCTGTGGGTTGTATTTCTTAATGGTGCCCTTTGTTATTTCTGGCACCAGAATAAAAGGTGTTTGTTTAATAAAAGGAGGTTATTTCTGGTGAGATGGACAGTGGAGGAAGGTACTATCATGGGCTTTCTCTCTCTCTCTCTTTTTTTAAAACAGGGTCTTGCTTTGTAATTCATACTGGCCCTGAATTCACTATATAGCCCAGGCCAGCATTGAACTCACAGTATCCTCCTGCCTCTGCCTCCCAAGTGCTGGGGTGACTCACAGAGTCACCATGCCTGGCATTATGGTATATGGTGCTGGGATCGAACTTGGGACCTTGGCTTACCAGGCAGAGGCCAGAACCATGAGCTAAATCCCAGGTGCAGCGAGAAAGCTGATTCAGTCATTAAGTTACCCAGGTTGGTTTTCCAACTCTTGGCTCAGCTTCCCCCACTGCTTGGATTATAGGCATGTGCCACCATTCCTGGTAATCCTGATGATTTTGTCAGTTTGGTTTTTTTGGTCAGCGCTTTAAAGGAGAGCTGTGAAACTATGAAGATTCTTATTCTGAATTTTCACAGATAATACCTCAGTCATCTGTTTTACCTTTAAGGAGGATGGCTCAGTGGTGTGTGTTTGCTTTTGGTCTAATCCAGTGGATACTATGGAAAGATGGACAAGTTTCCTGTAAATCTTTCATTACACACAGATTTTCTCATTAGATATGTCTTTTGATTTTTTTATAATTTATAAATTTTTGAAGGAGATAACAGCTTTAGAGATTGGTCAGTGGGTTTAGCCCTATTGTTTTCATGGATAATGTGGCACCTTGTGCCCAGTGAGCTGTGGTGCTGGCTCTTTCTTCTAGCTCGTAGTTAAGTCTGCAGGAGGGCACAGTCTGACTGCAGGCTAGAGCTCTACCAAAAATGCTCTGTCCACAGAAATAAACTCACACAGCTACAGCCATCTGATTCTCGGCAGAGGGGCTGGAAACACGCTGTAGAGAAGATAGCCTCTTTAACAAATGGTGCCGAGGAAACTGCGTATCCATATGTAGAAAACTGAAACTAGATCCTCATTTTTTGTCCTGTGCAAAATCAACTTGAGATGTATCAAAAACCTAACTATAAGACTTGAAACTTTGAAGTTGTTAATAGAAAATATAAGAGAGACAGTTCAAGATGCAGGCACAGTTGATGATATCACGAACAGGGACTCCACAGCTCAGGAAATGATAGCAAGAGTTGACACAGGGGACTGCATCAAATTAAAAAGTTCCTGCACAGCAAAGGAAACAGCAGAAAAAGGAGACAGTCTCCGGAGTGGGAGGAAGACTTTGCCAGATACTCTTGCTTCAAAAGATTAATATCTAGGAATATAAAGAACTCAAAGACTTAACTCCAAAATAACAAATAATCCAATCATAAATGAGCAAATGAATTGTACACACACTTCTCAAAAGAAGAAACCCAGATGGCCAATAATTATATGAAAAATACTCAACAGCTTTAGCCATCAGGGAAATGCACATCAAAATTACATTGAGATTCCACACTAGCTATCAGAATGCTTATCACTAAGAATACAAAAACAATAAATGCTGATGAGGATGCAGGGAAAAAGGAATCCTTATATATTGCTGGTGGGAATGTAAATTAGAAGTCACTATGGAAGTTGCTTAAAAAACTGAAGCTACATCTGGTCCAGCCACAGTGCCCCTTGGTGTAAACCTGAAGGAATCTAATTCAGCATATTATATCAGAAGAGCAAGACAGAGAAACCCACCGATGGATAAAGAAAATGTACACAAATATACACAAAGGTATTTTATTCTGCCATAAAAAAACAAAATCATGTTATTGTAGGACAGAACTGGAGGTCATTAGTGTTAAGTGAAATAAGTCAGACCAAGAAAAGACTGGTGTTATAACTTTTCCCTAATATGTGGAATCTAAAAAATAAGTGAGGGAGACTGTTGGACAGAGGAAAGGGATTAGGGAAGGAAAATGGGGATGTGAGGTAAGGTAACAGGGGGATTGATCTATCAAAATACATTATGCATGTATGAGAATGCCAGTGAAGCCTGAAATTTTATAAAATTAATATACAAATATAAAATATATATTAAAAATTTGATATCCCAGTCATTCTTGGCAAATTTCTAGAACTGCAGCCTTTTATACACAATTTCCCTTTCTCTTAGCTATGTCACTGTGACTCTGGGAAAGATGAGATGCCCTAGATCCATACAGAGCTCCACAGCCATTCCTGGGGTGTGGATTTGGTGTTAGTGTGACCTGGGGATGATGAGAATTCATCATCTCCATAGCTGGCAGCACACACACACTTGTGTGCAAGATTCCCTTTCATTACAGTCTCATGCCTGGCATGCGAGCCTCAAAGATGGCTTCTGTCCCATCACAGGGAGAATGGTTTAAAAGTTCTGTGCCGAAATTTAGTGGTATGAAGGTGTTTTGGAAGCACTGCTTTTAAATCCTCAGGGACGCCTGTGGATTGGTGTCCGCCGTAGTTTGCAGGGAGGCCATAACAAAGCACCACATCCTAGAGAGCAGACACAGGAGCTTACAGTTCTAGAGGCTGAAACCGAAGACCAGTGCAGGTCGGGTCCTCCTGAGGCCTCTCCCCTGGGCACATGCATGGTGGTGTCCAAGTGTGTCTTCACATGGGCATCCTCTGTAATGGTTTGTGTCTTGTGTCTTCTTATAAGGACACCAGTTGCATTGGCTGAGGGTGCTCTAATGACCTTGTCAGAACCCAATGTGCCTTTATTTATTGATTTTTTTAAAAAAAACAAATTAACCTGATATATCTTTAAAAGCCCTATTTATTACCAAATTCAGTTCTGCAGTACTGAGAGTTAGGACTCCCCTGTAGGAATATTTGGGGAAACTCAGTACAGCCTATAATAGCATTCTAATTCTATAAATCATTTTCCATAAGTCAAAAATTGAATAGGTTTGCAAAGCAAACAACATACTCTTGGTTCAGACTTGTCCCAGATCATACCTGCAAGAGCCAATTGTTAAATATTCAGGAAGTTTGCAAACTTGTTATACTGTCAGAAGCTTGAACTGGACCATCGTTGGAGTACTTGCATCCTGAAGATCAGCAGAGCCTCACGCAGACTTCAAGTGCATTGCAGCTTGCATGCTGCATCTGTTCTTGTACAGCAGATCACCTTGGGGCACAGACACATTTCTCTTTAAAAATACATTTTATTGGTGCATAGTAGTTTAAAAAAATATTGGATTTTCAATATTGGCTGTTCATATATACATATAACATTTTGATCATATCCATTCCCCAATTTTCCTTACATTCCTTTTTCTTTTCTCCCTTATTCCTCTCCTCTTGTCTAATAATAGTCTGCCTTCTTCCCTCCTACAAATTTTAACTTTTTTATTTTTAATTTTTATTAGTACATGTTTGCAGTAAATAATGATTGCATTATTACATTATTCATCATGAGGAATTAGTACATATACTTAACACATCTTAATTTTTAAAAAATACCCTTCCCATCGCTCCTTTCTCTCTCCATCTTTTGGTCACTTCCCTTCTACTTTCTTTGCTTTTTTTTGGACCTGGAGTCAAACTCAGGACCTCATGCTTGCCAGGCAAGGACCACTGAGCTAAATCCCTGGCCCTTCCCTTCTGCTTTCCTGTCTTTCTTATTTCGTGGCTCCACATATTAAGGAAAACATGCAATACTTGTCCTTTTGAGTCTTAACATGATGATCTCCAGTTCCTGTAATTTTCCTGCAAACGACATATTTTCATGCTTCTGAGTAAATTCCACAGCAGACAGACTTTCTGAGGAATGGGTAATAGTATTGTCGTAAGATGGCAAAAGGAATACTTGTCTGTGTAAATATTAAAGTATTACTTCTGGTGGGGTGTGGTGGTGCACACCTGTAATCCCAGCACTCAGGAGACTGGCACAGGATGGTGACCACTAGTTCAAGGCCACCCTGGGCTGCATAATGAGTTGAAGACCAGCTTGAACTACCTAGTGAAGACCTTGTCTCGAAAATTTTTTTTTTCATTTATGAAGACTTCTGGTTTCTGCTACATGTGTAGAGTTTCAAAGGCGCCATTCCATCTTTATTACAAAAACAAGTCAAAAAAGAAAAAAGAATATGAAAAAAGGAAGTTGTATAAGATAGGGTAACTAATATTGCAATAAAAATAATTGTTTATGGTTAAAATTTAAAAAACAAGTCAAATGAAACAAAAGTTAATTAGAAATTTGAGATTACAGGGCAAACTCTGACCCTCAAAACGAGGAGGCAGGTGAATGTGGAGAATAAAGCCAGCACTGGCTTAGGGAGCCAGTAACTAGTAAGGACACTTGCTGACTACCTGACTGATTGCCTAGAGGCTGAATGTGGAGTCACTTGAGAGTTGAAAACTCTTGAGTGATTTCAGTCCCCTTGAGATGGAAAATAAATATGATGTTAGATTGCTTCTTCACTCCAGTATCTTTCCACCACATGAACGGAACTCCAGTATAGTCACAGTGGATTACAACTTGATTTCTGCAAGACATGTACAAAGAGTTTTTGGTAGGAATCCAAGGACAACAGGAGGAAATAAGTAAAATAAAACAAGAAATCAAAGCAAAACAATAAATAAGCCAGAGAAAAATGAATGAAGACTCTAACATGCACAACTGTAGCAAACATTAAACTCCGCCCCACTCCTTGTCTGATGAACATAACAGCCTGGTTACCTCAGTTCTAATTCCTAGATAGTCATGTCCTATTTTCATCACCATTTTAGAAATCATGCTTAAAAGCAAGATAAAAGTAGGATTCTGAGAGAGAAAGCAAGTATTAGAATCAGATTTACCTGTGGACCAAAGCTTTGTAGAATCTTTTTAATTGTGGTATTGATTTTTATATCTCACCCACACATTCATACAAGCAATTGAAACCATCTAAATATTAATTGGTGGGGGACTAGTTAATGTGGAGTGTGGCTTAGTCTTGCAGTGGAATATTATGACACCAAGTAGTTTTTAAAAAGAATTGAGAGGACTGGCGATTTAGCTCACTGGTTCCAATGTCTGCTAAACACAAGGTCCCAAGTTTGATCCCCCGGTAACCACATACTACAATTCTGGGTGTGGTGGCTCATGCCTGTAATCACAGCACTTGGGAGGCAGAGGCAGGAGGATTTCTGTGAGTTCCAGCCTCCCCTGGCTACATAGTGAGTTCAGGACCTGCTTGCTAAACTACAAAGTAAGACCCTGTCTCAAAAAAGAAAAACAAAAAACAAAAAACAAGAAAAGAATGGAGAAGCTCTTGGAGTGTGGACACATGCTCCCAATATACCTTCATAAAAGGAATAATATCCCAACAAAGAGAAACTAAGGAATAGAATTATGTTTATAAAATGCTACCTTTTGAGTAAAGAAGTATATGTGGGAGAGTAAGGGATAATCACAGGATATTTGGCAACAAACTTGATTACAAATCTACATCTAATGATGATTTGTATAAATCTGAAAAACAGAAAAGCCGAAGCTCACAAAATTAAAACTATTCATGACCCCCTCCCTCTAGAGATCATCAGGATTAACACCTACATGTATTAATTTTGATTTTTTTTTCCTACATGTGAGTTTCCATATAACTTTTATATAGATAGATTACATAAAAAAGAACCAGACTCAGTCAGATTGGACCAAATTTTGGAATTAGATAAGGAATGAAAAATAACCATGGTTAAGATGTTAAGCACAAACAACTTACAAGAACAGATGGGGAAGGTTGCCGAGAGGTGGATTCTCTAAGAAAAATAAAAAAAGGAAATTCTATAAATAAAATACTGTAGCAGAAATGAATACCGTGAGAAGCTCATCAGTAGGTTCTACAAAGCTGAGGGAAGAACCAGTGAGCCTGAAGCTAAGTTAATAGGAACTTCTCAAGCTGAAATTCATGGGAACCAAGAATGAAAAAATGAAACAGAAAACCCAAGCACTATGAAACACTCAAAAGGAAATAGTAATGGGAGTAAATAGATAGAATAATAAATGGAAAATGAAAAAAAGGAGAACTGTTTGACATGATGGCTAAGAATTTTCCAAATTAACGACAGACACCAAGCACCGTAACCAAGAAAGAGAGCACAGTAAAAAAACTACACTTATGCATATCATATTCAAATTTCTTGTTGTAAATCAGAAAGATAAGAGAGTATTCCATAATGTTAAGATGTTGCAAAAGATAACGCCCACCAAACTACAGTGCCACTCAATGCATGAAATCACCTTTCCAGCCAGTGCCAGGTGTCAGGCTGCAGGGCTGCAATCTCAGCCCTTGGGAAGCTGAGGCAGGAGGATTGGGAAATCTGCAGCCAGCCTGGACTACATAGTGAGACTCTCAAAAAACTAAAATGAAACAAATAAGCAATAAAAAAATTAAAGAGAAGTAAAGCCTTTCTCAAATACAAAACAAAACAAAACAACAACAAAGATGACAAGAACAACAAAGATAAACTAACAATGGAAAATTAAGAAGATATCTGCCTAATAAGAAATGTTAATAGTTTTTCAAAGAAGGAAAATGATGAATGTCATTTTACTTAGGTCTACATGAAGAAGGGGAGAATATCAGAGGAGAAATAAATGTGAAGGTGAAATAAAATATTTTTCTAATTCAGAACTGATCTAATTGGTAACTCTGTCCAGTATCAGCAATGGTGTGTTGGGTGATGATCAACATGTTTTGGTGAAATGAACAACAGCAGGGTCATGAGGGTTGGGGCTTGGGAGTCTAGACTTGGGTAGTACTGTGTTTAAGCTGTCAGCACTGAAGTACTACATGAAGTAATATAGTATTTGAAAGTGGAGTTGAGGCTTTCATGTTGGTACAAGCCTGTAATCCCAGTTTAAGAGACTGAAGTGGGAGGATCACCTCAAATTCAAGGCCGGCCTGGGTTTCATAGTGAGTTCAAGGCCAGTCTAAACTACAAAGTAGTAAGATCTTGTCTAAAAAAAAAAAAAGTGGAGTTGGATTAGTTGTAAATGAATATTGTAGATTCTATGGAAGCCAGGGAAATTTTTTGGAAAAAGAAATGTATCTGTCATCCTAAAGGGGCAGAGAAAATGAAATCTTGTAAAATGCACAACTAAAACTAGTGAGTCAAAAAAAAAAAAAAATCTGGAATGTAGTTTAGGAGTAGTGATGTGTCAAAACCTCAAAAAAAAAAAAAAAAAAAGTAACAACAAAAGACAGTCGCATATGATGGCATGTACATGTAGCCCTAGCTCTTGGGGACCGAGGTGGTAGGTTACTTGAACACAGGAGTCTGAAATGGCCTAGGTAAGCAACAAGAGCTCGCCCCAGCCATGGATAGTTACAAACACCATAGACTTTCATCCAACTACATAACTGATGACTTTAAATGTGAGTGATTTAAACACATCAATAAAAACAGACCATCAGAATGGATTTAAACAGTCCTAATTGTATATTGTTTACAAGTAAGCTACTTAAAAAATTTTTTTTTTCCTTTAAGATAAGGAAGCTACTTTAAATACAAAGAGATAAATCAAGAAGAGTAAAGGGATAGAGAAAGTCATGTCATGTTAATATTAAACAAAAGAAAACTGGAGTAGTTGAATTTAATTAATTAATTATTTCTTTTTTCGTACGGGAATTGAACTTGGAGTCATGCTTACCAGGCAGGTGCTGCTTTACTGAGCTACATCCTGCTGTTGTTTTAATTAGAAGGAGCAGATTTTTAGAAGAAGAAAAATTATCTGAGGTAGAGTTTTAAAATATGAAGGGCAGCCAGACATAGTGGCACACACATATAATCCCAACACTCAGGAGGCTGATGCAGAAGATTTGCTTTGAGTTTGAGGCCAGCTATCATGACATAGTAAGTTCAGGGCCAGTTTGAACTACAAAGTTAGACCCTACCTCAAAAAAATAAATTAAAAAATAGCAAAATAAAAGATAATAATAAATGGGGAGATATCTTTTGCAAATAAGAGGAGGCCAAAAAGATAGAGAGAGGTGGATGAAAAAAGGAGTAAGATGTACTATGCACATGTACCAACTCCCATGATGAATATAATCATTATATACTGCGAAAATGTACTCATGGAAAATTAATATTGGGAAGGAAAAATACAATGGTGAAAAGTCAGCTCTTTTTTTAAAGTATTTATGTACTTTTTTTTTTTTTAACAAAGCGAGATGGTCTCACTTTGTAGTGCAGGCTGGGCTTGAACTCATGGCAATCCTGCCCCTGTCCCTCTGTTTAGGATTACAGATGTGTGCTTCCTCACTTGGCACAAGATCATTTCTTAAAGATGTCATAACAGGGCCGAGGATTTAGTTCAGTGGTTCCAGTGCCTGTCTTGTAAGTGCAAGGGCCTGGGTTCGATCCCCAGTTAACCATATTCATTACTGAGTGTGGAGACTCACCCCAGCAGCAATCAGTACCACATACCACAGTGCCGGGCGTGGTGGCTCATGCCTGTAATCCCAGCACTCGGGAGGCAGAAGCAGGAGGTTTGCTGTGCTGTGAGTTTGAGGCTGAGCTCAAGGCCAGCCTGAACCACAAAGTGAGACCCTGTCTCAAAAAAAAAAAAGATGTCATAACAATCCTTAATATAAATACATGCAACAATAGAACATTAAAATACATGATATAAAAAAGGACACCATAGGGCTGGGGATTTAGCTTAGTGGTTCTGGTGCCTGCCTTGGAAGAGCAAGGTCCTGGGTTAGATCTCTGGTAACTGCATGCAACAGTGTTGGGCGTGGTGACTCATGCCCACCAGCAATCAGTACCACATACCACAGTTCCGGGTGTGGTGGTTCTAGCCTATCATCCCAGAACTCAGGAGGCAGAGGCAGGAGGATTGCTGTGAGTGTGAGGCTGTCCTAGGCTACATAGTGAGCTGAGGACCAGCATGAAGTACAAAGCAAGACATTGTCTCAAAAAAAAAAAAAAAAAAAGACAATACAAAGAAAGCATTTGATGACATATTAGAATAATTTATAATAAAATCTCTTAGTAAACTAAGAATAGTATGGAACTTCCTCAGCTTGATAAAGAACATTGATAAGACCTATAGCTAACATCATACATAATGATGAAAAAGTAAATGCTTTCCTCTGAGATCGTGAACAATATGGATGCCCCTGTCATTATTCTTAGTCATTATCATACTGTAAGTACTAGCTGATATAATAAAAAGGAATTTAAATGAAAGGTACAAAGATTAGAAAGGAAGAAACAAAGGTGTCTTTGTTTACAGGTGATGTGATCATGTCAAAAATCCGAAAGAATGACCAAGAAAGGTGCTGGGACTAATCAGCAGTTGTAATAGGGTTACAGGATAGGAGATATATGCAAAATTCAGTTGCTTTCTTATATATCTGAAATGAACAATTAATTAGAATTTGAAATTTAAAACATAATATCATTTTGGAGCTGTGATATAGCTCAGTGGTAGAATGCTTGATTCCTGGCACTGCAGAACAAAACAAAACAAAGGTGAATGACTGGAGATTTAGCTCAATGGTACTGTGCCTACCGTGGAAGCAGAGGACCCCAAGTTCAATCCTGGTACTGCAAACAAAAACAAAAACACTCACTAAAATGAAGAAAGAAAACCAGTGCAGCAAAACAAAAACACCTCTCATGATACTATTTTGATTAACACTAAAAAATTTAACAAACTGTATCAAGAATCTAATGAAAACTATACATTTCTGATGAAAGAAATAAAAATCTAAATAAATGGTTTTCTGGATGAAAAACACAGAATTGCTAAACTCTTGTTTCGATTGAATGTAATCCTAGGAAAAACTCAGAAAATTATTCTGTGGCTATAGAGAAGTTAATCCTTTTGGAGAAACAAAATAGCCAGTACAAACTATGCAACACTGAAGAAAAACAAAGTCAGAGGATGCATATTACCTGTCTTCCAGGGCTACTGTGAAAGTTATAGTAATCAAGAAAGTGTGGTACTAGCAAAAGCGTGAGTGAGAGAATAGATGAAATAAGATCAATAAGGGACAGAAATAGATCCACAAATATTGAGTCAACCCATATTTAAAGAAGAAGCAAATGCATTTCAATGGAGAGAAGATAGTCATCCACAAACAGTGTTGAAATTGTCATCTATGGCTAAAAACCTCACCCAAACAACATCCCCTTGGGCCGGGGAGTTAGCTCAGTGGTTCTGGCGCCTGTCTTGCAAGCGCAAGGGCCCGGGTTCGATTCCCCGGTAGCCACATACCATACTAGGTGTGGAGACTCAGCCCAGCAGCAACCAGTACCACATACCACAGTGCCGGGCGTGGTGGCTCATGCCTGTAATCCCAGCACTTGGGAGGCAGAGGCAGGAGGATTGCTGTGATGTGAGTTTGAGGCTGAGCTCAGGGCCAGCCTGAACCACAAAGCGAGACCCTGTCTCAAAAAACCTAACAAAAACAAAACAAAACAAAAAAACCCTAAACAATATCCCCTCATCTATATAACACCTTATATTTTTCATAAATATTAAATCAAGCTGTGCCATAGACCTAAAATGTAAAATACAAAGTTATATAAATTCTAGAAGAGTACGTATGAGCAAATCTGGATGAACTTGGATTTGGCATCAAGCACTTAAATACAGTGCTGGAAATATGAACCTTAAAAGAGAAAAAATTGGGCCGGGGAGTTAGCTCAGTGGTTTCGGTGCCTGTCTTGCAAGCGCAAGGACCCGGGTTCGATTCCCCGGTAACCACATAACAATACTGGGTGTGGA
>PVIR01019036.1:0-32541 GCA_004026965.1 Petromus typicus | reverse complement strand
TTCCTGTGAGAGGTTCTAGGCAATAATCAAACACAGTGTTAGTTTTCATACCATAAACAATATTCATTAAACAGACTGTTACAGTACACTAATCCCTGTGAAAGAACTAATTCTAAAGAGTCATCGAACCAGCTACATGGCGATCTCAGCCAGTATTTTACTGCCGGTCTCAGCTCAGGCTGCATAGTAAGGTAACAAATAAGAGGACCGTAGCAACAGAAATTTATTTCTTGCATTCTAGAAGCTGGGGAGTCCAAGATCAAGGATGGACCGCTTCTTGCCAAGGCTCACTTTCTGGCTTGGAGATAAGCTGGGAAAGCAAGCAAATCCTCTCATGTTTGTTCTTATATCTGCATTAATCCTTCATTATTAGAGCCATACCCCTGTGACTGCATTGAACCTTGACTGTATACCAAATACAGTCACACTGTTGGTTAGAGATTCAGCAACGAATGCTGCAGGTTGGGAGACAGAGTAACAAACACTAGCGTTGCCTGTGTGAAAATTCAAAAATGGGGCCAGGGATTTAGCTCGGTGGTTCTGGTGCCTGTCTTGCAAGAGCGAGGACCCAGGTTTGACCCTCTGTAACCACAGACAATACTAGGTGTGGAGACTCACGCCCAGCTGCAATCAGTACCACATACCACAGTTCAGGGCGTGGTCGTATATGCCTGTAATCCCAGCACTCGGGAGGCAGAGGCAGAAGAATTGTTGTGATGTGAGTTTGAGGCTGACCTCAGGGCCAGCCTGAACTACAAAGCATGACCCTGTCTCAAAAAAAAAAAAAAAAAAAAAAAAAATCTTAGGTGCTTTGCCCAAGAGTTCATGAAGCCCAAGCTTGCACGGGGCTGCAATGAAGTCAGACTGTTGGTTGCTTCTTCCCTGCTTTGAGTCTGTGGGTGAGTGAGACACTGGGCTTCCCACACCCTCTGGATGCAGAGGCTCCGTACATCGGCGATAGCTCACCTTTGAAACCTCTTATAAAATTCAGACATGCATCTGTATCCAGCTTATTTCCTTCCCTATTTTCCTCTCTTTTTTAAAAAAAATCCATTTTGCTTAACTACTTTGTAAATCCTTCCACAGCAGATCATTAGGCTCCCTGACATTCATATAGCATATTATTTCCCCTTTAAAATTACCTTTGAAATTTATGTTGAATTGTAGGTCAGACCCTCATTTCTAAAATAAACAATAATATGATCCACTTTATAGAAGTTTTACAATCAAGAGAGACAATGATTTACTGGTAGTTCAAGGAACATTCAGTTGTGAAGAGGAAGAAGGAGTTCGGTTTGACCGAGGTAATTTCCAGCAAATCAAAGGTAATAAGAGAGTCATCAACACCTGTCACACATTGGCTGAATTCAGCTGTATCTTAGAATATTCTGCTCCATTTTGTTGAGAAGGCATTGAAATGTTTCAGAAATTTCTGTGTTGGGATGTACAAATGATATTTTCAAGACTAGGTCTTAAATATGGAAGTGACTTCAACGCTAAAGCCAACACCCTTGGCTGGACTACGTATTGGTTTTCAATTAGGGAAATCAATTTGCTATATTTTAGGCAGACTTATATTTTTAATTTTGAAGGACTTAGTTTGATGGAATAAGTTCTAGAGTCTTATATTCTGAGTAATTACTTTGAAGATAAGAACAGGGTGTAGTAACTATAGTTATTCTCTTGTTATCTGAGTTTGAAATTTTATTTTATTTTTTCTATTTAAAAAAATTTAAAGGAATAATTCCCTGAAGGCATAGTACGGCCATTGTAGCCCTATCCATCCAAAATAAATGTTGGTTTTTGGTTTTTAGTGATCATCTTCACCTTCATATGGAAAACTCATAAGGAATTCCTTTCAGAAACAGTGACTTCTTTGCTCTCATACCAACACAGGCCAACCATCTGATCTAGATTTGTTTCCTGTGTGACTTTACCAGGAGGGAGAACATTTTACAGAGTGGTGATCATGCATACCTGTGTAAAACTGGACTCTACATTTTACCTCTGGTGGGGCCCAGGGCAAGTTATCCAGAATCCCTGAGCCCTCCTCCCTTATATTCTTCCTCAAAGAATGTGAACTTTCAGTGAAAAAACCCACAGAAAGCAACAGTACTTTTATATGCAGAGGTAGTGTTGTTAACAGCCCATCTTCAGAGTGACATGTGCACCCCTATTTGGAAATGGCAAACAGTACATTGGCTCTCCTGACCTAATGTCACTGCCTTTCAGGTTAAGGGTTTAAAAAAAAATATTAAGATAGCCATCTTGTTCTTTATATAGTCTCTGTTCAAAGTAAGGATCTTGATCTTCACTAATTAATACATAATTTAATTTAGATAAATTGGTGCCCAGTGTATCCAGTTTTCATGAGCATGATTGGTATGAACCACACTTCAGAATCAAATAAAAATCAGCATATGGATACAATCACATTCTTTGGCTTGAAAGCTCAGAGGTTTTCAACCCCTGGTAACTCCAGTGAAGCTATGCTATGAAGAGGTGATTCTGTGCATCCTGGATCTTCCCTCCAACTGTCTCAACCCCAAACGTGACCAGCACCTGGGCAGAGCAGCTCAGCAGAGACATCTGGGGAGGGAGAGGCAGTGTGCACAGCTTGATAGACAAAGGGACAGTTAGGAAGTTGATGGGAGTCCTGGGGATGACACCACTTGCAGAATTACCTCAAACTGTCCTTCCTGCTTCCTTTTCCTCTGTCATTTTCCTCACCCACCTTGAAAACACTGCTGCCTTTCAAGGGACACAGCTGTGATTATTTCTGAAGACATAAACATCCAAGAACCTCCTAGGTTGCGGGTTGCAGGTCTGGCTTTCTTGCCACCTCTGAGCCGGTGACAGTGGCAGTGCTGGAGGGCGCACCAGGAAGGCAGCGGGCTGGAGCCCAGGTCTCTGAGGCCTCTTGCATTTCCAATGCCCAGAGCTCAGGCTTCCTGCCTTGGTGACACTAACTTAGTCTAACTTTTCCGACAGTGTAGTGGTTGAGCCTTGCAGTTGGGCTCAGGGTTTTTAATGACAAGCAGCTCAGAACTTGTGAGGTGCCCCTCTAAGGCTTGAAATGTTTTTATAGTGACATTTTGATTGTCTCGGGGGTGGTGTCGCACGTGTCTGCATCCTAGTTCAGAAGACATAGGTAGTGCTTTCTCTTCCCTACAGAATTCAAGGGGGATTTCTTCTAATACAGGGGACTTGTGGCCTGATCCTGCTTCAGGAAAATTGCTTCCACTACACCTGTCCCACCCTGCCATGTGGAGACAAAGTCCCCAGCTCTGGGTACTAACGTCCTGGAGCCCTGCTCTGTGTTGAAGGAGACAGCCATGAGGTGAATGCTGGAAACAGACCAAGATCAAGAGTACAGGGCAGACCTAATGGCACAAAGGCCACCTGCCTTCTGGTCCTTGGGGACCTATGATGTTCAGTACAGCCCCAGGCTCAGGTTTAGGTAAAGAGCTGTCAGTCTTGGTGCCTTGGAGCCATTTGCAATATGTCCTCAGCTGGAGGCACAAAAATACTTCTCTGTTCTTTTTTACAAGGGAGAGGATAGGTGGGGTCAAGTTTTCTTCCCTGTAATTCTCAAGTTCTTATCAGGCAGTACACTCTGGTCAGGAGCTGGGTGGGAGAAGGAGCTTTTATAGGCAGAGGAGTCTCTGCCTTGTTATGAAAAATGTGCTTTGGATTCTTTTCTAGAAGAGGGTTTGCGTGACAGTTTTAACCTACCAAGCAGTAAAATCACACACCAAGCCCTCAAGCTGGCTCGGCAGCTGGGGAGAGGATTAGCAGATCTATCTCAGGGCAGAGCTGCAGGCCTGACCTGGCCCAACCTCAGTATGCCTGTCCCCACATGGCTTGCACAGCTGAGGGAGGAAAGGACCAGTTCCAGCTTGTGTTGGGCACTGTTTTATTCCCTGGATTTGCAGGGCTGCAGAGAGAAAATGGTGGGAACGTATAACCTCACATGCAAAGTTCGTTGTTGGCTGGGGCAAGGCAAAAGCTTTCATTGTGATTCTGGATGAGGAGCAGCTGCACATCCCTTGGTAATTACACTGGCGTGCCTGTTTCTGCCAAGAAGCAGCAAATGGGTTCCATTTTCACAAGTGCACAAGGCCCTTTTCCTTCCTCCCTTACCCTTAGGACTGTGACCTGTTGTCAGTTCCACGTCCTGGGTGCTGTGCAGTTTAATCAGCACTTCCACACTCATGATCTCACCTCAACAACCCACAGGAGCACGGTTTCCTCGGGTGGGTACACGCACTTTGTTTTACTCTTAAGCTGGGGTTCTATAGAAGCCCAGAGCTTCAGAAGGTCCATGAACCAGAGCGGCTCACAGTCCCAAGGGGCTGCATGACAGAGGCTGTCCCTGAAAAGAAGAGGAACAGGGCTCTGAGGTGAGCCCTGAGAGAACAGAAAGGCCACCCTGTGGGCCACAAACCCGAAGATTTGAGTCGTGCCCGGGAGGACAGAGTGATTGGAGCATAGGATGGTCATCTGGTCCCCACTTGCCCTGGACCCTCCTGGTGAAAGCTCTGGACCTTTTACCTCCCGTAAGGCTGTGACACGATGTAGGTTAACTAACACACAGGATCCTATTTGCCCTGAGTTTCCACCTGAATTTCCCTGTGGCACCTCCAGGTTCAGAGCACTTTTAGTCCCCAAACATTTAGAAAATTCTGGAGGTTTCTAGACACTCACAGTTAATCTTTGCCTGGATTCTAGGGCATTTTTCCCAAGTGATTAAATATTTGTAAAAGTCCAAACAACAAATACATAATAAGAATCCAAGAAACCAATGGGAATCAATTTCTAATAAACCAATGAGAATAATTTGCTACTGACTATGACCAACCAAGACGGCTTGTGATCTTCACCATGAGTCCTAAGGACACCACGCTATGTGGCCAGTGTTCCCATCATATGAATGCAGAGGCTGAAGGTACACATGTCCAAGCAGGAGTCCGGGCCCTGAACAGACTACCAACTCCAACATCTGTATTCCCATAGCACACTTCTCAAAGTTCCTCTGACTTCCCTTGAAGTCAGACCCCAGAAAATTAGAGTTGTGGGTATGTTGAGAAAACTCCAACACATCAAGGCACCAGTGAACTTTGGAATTGGAAACAGAGTCACAATGATTAGGAGATTCAGTACTAGAGTCTTGACACCAGAATTTCACACATGTACTGTAATGCAGTTTACAGGAAAAAAATTATATGGTGACTTACTCAAACCTAAAATTAGACATACATTCTATAATGTCAATAGGACCATGGCCTGTATTCTTTTTTTTTTTTTTAATTTATAACAGTGTAAATTTCAGCTTTTGGCATTTTTACCATCCAGTTAGGTCTCATGGGAATGGATTAGCACCACTAAAACTTACTCAGATTAAGCCTCATTTGATATGTTAATTTTGGAAAACTGAATTTTAGATTACTGGTAATTCAAAGCTTTGGCACGTCCTGAGAGGGAGTTTTCCAATTGCATAATTTTGTCTTTGTGCTGACACCATCCTGGTTAATGCTCTTTTGCCTTTGTTCATAAGTAAACAAGTTTTTGTTGCTGAGACAAAGTTTGGTTTACCTGGGCTAAAGGTTGAGGCACAGAATGCCTGTCCCGCCATCCATACCTGCTTAGTCCTGAACCTGTCCTTGTTTGTACCTGCTGAGTTCTGAACGGCTATAAGGCACACCTGCTCTGCTAAAACAGTGGTCCTTGTGCACTCACCTGACTGACTGGCAATGCTTTCACTGGGGAATTTAATTCAGCTAATGAATTAAATATAATTAATTCTAGTTTTGAATTCTGAGTTCATCATACGTGTGTTTTAATTTGGACCTAACTATATAACAATGAGAGATTGTGGTAAAGTTTGTACCCAGTTTTCAATGTAAACTTTTGTTCTTTTATGCTTTCCATACAATAAATTCTTGCAAATTTCTTCTTTTGGTTGATAACAGTCTTCGTTCTGGGTTCTATAGTCCAATGACTTTGAAGGCCCGCTTCCTGGAGTTGCTCTATGGAGTGAAATCTCCTTTGTGCAGAGAGGTTTGGGTGTCAGGGTATCCACCATTCACTGTCAAAAATAAGTTCTTCCTTATCAAAGTGGTTTGTAGATTGAGAAAACTCTGGTGTCATTGCATCTTATGTTAGGAAATGGTAACTTGTAGGGATTAAACATCTACTTTAGGAGAGCTAAGCACTTGCCCAAGTCAATGAAGCACCCTGGAATTCCGGAGCCTATGTGTGGTTGGGGCCTACTTCCCTTTCAGCCCTACTCAGGGTTCTCATGTGTGCATAGACTCACAACCATGGGAGAAACTCTGTGGATAATGTGAGTTGGAGTCAGATTTCTCTAACACAGAGGTGCGTTTTACTTTTCTATCTCCTGAAGACCATAGAAGAAACCATAGAAATTCATATTTACATTCTACATACTTTTGCAGCTTTGACATTCTATTCCAATTTATTTTTCACTTCCTCAAATTTATTTTCATGTAACTGCACATTTTCCACAACCCACATGAAGATTATGTAGAATGAAGTAGAGCATAAACACACATGTGTATATATGGAAACCAGCTGAGTTTCCCAGGGCAGCTTGCACTCACCAAGCTCATGATGCACCCTGATGGTTTTCTAGCCTCCAAGAATAAGGTGAATAAGCATGCTCTTAGCCCTCCCAGCAGGTTTGATTATCTTATTATTCTTAAGTCCTGCTCTTGGTTTGATCATAATAGTGGGAGTTGTTTTCACAGCTTCATCTGCAAAAGGGTGGGACGGCTGTGAATCATACAGCTGAAGGCAGGACATTGGTGCCAGACTATTTGAAGAGAGAAGATGTTGTTATTTACAGCACAGTGAATCAGACATCAGTCAAAAAGAGTCCTTGTTTTTGGAGACACAGACCCAGGAGAAGGACAGGATGGACACTACTGGAAAAGTAAGCAGGACACTTCTGTGCACTCACTGACGCAAGCTAATAGTGTGGGTGGTTTCTGAAGACAATAAAGTAGTTAAAGAGTTGGAGATCTTTTGAACAGATGCCTCTGGGGAAGACACGGTGTCAGATGTTGCAGAAAATGCCAACTGAGGCAGCTTTGAAGAGGATTTCCAGGAAGATGGTAGAGGGAAACCACAGGCTTATATGATTTATACTGATACAATTTGCAATGTGATTTCAGGATCTGGGCTTGTGCTCTGATCAGCTAATGTCCCTTGAAGGGACTTTAAATAGGCTGAGTGCCTCATGTTTTGTCCTTTCAGTGTTTCACAGAGATCTGGTCTCATGTAGTTGTTAGAAAACATTTATCCCACCATCATTGGTGGATAACGCTAATTCCACAATGGACAGTGGACAACAAAGTGCCATGTTTTAAGATTTCCTAAGGAAATGTTTCTTAAGTTATAAATTTGAAAGCAAGATTAATAGGAGGTAAATCATGTTTATTCTTTAAAAAAAAAATAGCAGAGGGCTGGAGATTTAGCTCAGTAGTTCCACTGTCTGTCTGGCATGGACAACATCCTGAGTTCAATCTCTGGTACCACATATCACAGTGCTGGGCATAGTAGCTCATGCCTGTAATCCCAGCACTCAGGAGGCAGAGACAGGAGGATTACTGTGAGTTCAAAGTTAACCTTGGCTACATTGTGAGTTCAAGGCCAGCTTGAACCACAAAGGGAGACACTGCCTCAAAAAGAAAAAAAAAAATAGAGCCAACAGTGTTGATACCAACTTTAGAAATAACTGGCATTTTCTTCATTTGCAAGTAAGTCAATGAAGTTCCTTGCTTTAAGTAGGTACACACTTACACTAACTGTTAGATGTTCTTATTTGTTTTACTGTTATTTAAACAATGTTGTAGTTACCCTACCTCAAGGTAGGCTTTGGAAAAATAAAGATGACAATTAAGGTCTGGATAATACAGCAAAAGGAAGTTCTATGATATTAGAATTTGAAATAATTTTTCTCAGAATTAAATAAAACTGGCATAAAAACATTGTGTTGGAGTCCAAAATTCAGAAAAACTAGATAACTTGGAGACTTAACTTTTGAATTTGGAAGGTATTAACTCTCCTTTTGGATATCAGTGAATCTCAGGGTTGCTGGAGTGAGCAGTTGTTTTGATCCATAGAGTGACGTGATAGTGTGGTGTGCAGAGGTTATATATTTCCCACCTTGCCCTGGCACTTCAGCAAAGCTCCTGGAAAGAGAAGTTGCCTTTGTACTGACAGTTCCATTTTTGCCTGTTTAATTTGTTTTCTTTTTCATTAAAAAGTAAAAATTGTATTTGTCTGCAAAGGCTGTCTGCACAGTGCACCACAGCCTGGGCAGCGTAGACAGCAGAGATCCATGTCCTCTTGCATCTGGAGGCCAGAACTCTGAGAAGAACTTGTGCACACAGTTGGTTCCTTCTGATGACTACTCCTCACTATAGGTGACCCATTCTCCCTATCTTCATGTGGTCTGCTTCGTGAGTCTGTGTCTTATTCGCCTCTTCTTATGAAGTCACTAGCCACACTGCATTAGGTGAACCTCAATGATTCATTTTATCTTTTTTATCACTTCTTAAATTTTAATTATCAACCCAAATAATCGTGTGAAGGTGTGGTCTCACTGTGACATTTCCACATTTATTCGACTGAATCAACCCTTTCTAGTACCATCTCTCACCCTGACCGCTCTTCCCCTGGTTCTGTCCTCTTTCCCTAACAGTCTCTCTTCTGTCGGGTCCCCTTTTTCTTGTTGGTTTCATTTTGGTGTGAGAACAAATGTGATACTTGTCCTTTTGCATCTGGCTTGTTTTACTTTACACGGTGACATTTAGTTCCATCCATTTCCCTCCAAGTGCTGTGATTTCATTTCTTATGGATGAATAACACTCTGTTGTGAATATGAATCACATTTCCTTTCTTTTTCTTCACATTTTCTTTATCCATTTATTGATGGGCATCTCGGCTAGTTCCATAACTTGACAGTTATTGATAGTAATGCAATAACCACAGGTATGCAATTTTCTTTTCGGTATTCTGATTTCATTTACCTTGGATATATACTCAGGAGTGATGTAGCAGGACCATATGAGAGCTCTATTTTTAGTTTTTTCAAGAAGCTCCATACTGTTTTCCCTAATGGCTGTAGTACTTTATGTCACTGATAACATTGTTCAAGGCTACTTTTCGCCATATTTTTGCCTGTATTCACTTTCTGTTTTCTTGATAATAACTGTTCTGACTGAGGTGAGATGAAATCCTAATGTATTATTATTTGCATTTCCCTGAAATATATTCCCTACATTTCATATTTTTGCAAAAGTTATTTAATTACCAAAAGGGGTGTGAAAGGAACACTCTTGGTGTGCTCATTACTTGCAAAGTGAGGTGAAGAGTAACTCAGTTTGCATCAGAACAGATCAAAGCCCACTATCTGCAAAAACTGGGCCAGGTGCCAGACAGATAGAGAAATACGAAGACGTGGAACGTGTCCTCCAGAAGCAGTCACTGTCCACCCCTCATGGTTTCCATGGTTCCTTCATTTCTCAGCGTCAGAATTCTCTTATTTATTCACCATGGCTATTTGCTTGTATCCAACAACTGAACATTGTCTCAAACTCTTGCTGACGAGTTAGCAGCATTTTCTGTCTTATACATTAGCCGGTGAATAAGGGATATACAGACAGCAGTTTCATTGATCTACTAGAAATGGTAACAACATCCCCTAGTTTACTGGCACATTATGTGAATATTGGCAAGAGCACAGGGCTAACAATGGACTGGAAAAAGTACTTTGGTCCTGTCCCAGCCCTGTGCTATGTACTATGTGATCAAGAATCAGTCATTTATATCTCTCTAGGCTGCATTTCTTATGTATCAGACAAAGGTATACACAAGATGGTCGATAAAGCTTAATGTGCTAGAGTTTACTGAAAATCATTCTGGGAATATTAGCATATTATGTGTGATCTTTGGTTCCTAGTTCTGTTTTTCAGGAAGTCTATATTGATGAAGACATAATTAGAACCCAGTATAACACTTGCCAATTTCTTAGGTTATTAAGTGCAAAGCAGCTGTGCTGTGGGAAATGAATAAACCCTTCTCCATTGAGGAAATAGAAGTCGCCCCACCAAAGGCTAAAGAAGTTCGCATCAAGGTGAGAAAGGGTCTCAGAGTATATAAACCTATTTTGCAACCACATGTATAATTTTTTAAAAATCACTGTTGTGAGGCTTATACTTAAATGAGGAGATATTTGCCAGTATCTGGCTATTACTTCTCCTATGACTTCTTGTGTAATGTTAGGGAAGCAGTCATTCTGGCTGTGAAATTAATGAATTTCTGACCTATTTTTTAAGCCTACACTTTTCTGTTCTAAAGTTTTCATTTGCTTAATTTTTATTTATGGAATGTTTGATTCGAAATGATTACTAGTTGTGACTAATGATTTCTTCTAAGATATTATAGAAGTAAGATTATATTAAGATTAATTTTTTGTAAAGAATGAGAAATTCACTTTGACCTGAGTAGTGGCAGCAGTGCACAGAGCCTGACTTTTGCTTTGAACACCATTTGTTGAGTGGACATTGAGGCCAGTGTTTGACTCTCTGCCATTATCCAAATGCTTAGTACCGGTGAGATTTAGCTCTCGGCTTACTTTCTTGTACAGCATTTCTGGGACCCTTCAGTGAGAGAGCCAGAGGAGGGCTCGGCTACAAAGTCCACTTCCACATCAGACTCCTGGTGACATCTGTATTCTGGTTTCCTCACTAGTTTACCACAGAAAGGCACCAAGTAGGGCTAGAGGCTATAATATCCTAAGTCCTTGAGGTGAGAACATTGATGACTGACTTCAGGTTTGGCATCTTCTTGGAGTTGCTGTTATGACATCAGGCAACACTACAGAATAAACCATTATATCGCTTTAGCAGCAAGCTAACTATCTCCCCAGTTCTGAAATGGACAGTTTTCTGGTTGGCACAATGTTCTTTTCTGAATACAGATTTTGGCCACAGGAATCTGTCGCACAGATGACCATGTAATAAAAGGCGCGATGATGTCTAAGTTTCCAGTGATCCTGGGACACGAAGCAGCTGGGATTGTAGAGAGCATTGGAGACGGCGTCACCACAGTGAAACCTGGTGTGTGTATGTTGAACCAGAAGTCTGAAATAAGTGGCTTTGATTATGCTATCACAGGGAACAGCACATGCTAAGAATTACTGGAGGGCATTAGCCTGGTGTCAGGAGAGAAAGAGGGACAAGGAGAATGGGTGGGAGTGGAAAATGCTTAATCTGAGACAATCTCAGCATTTAGCAAGTGAACCTTTATGAGGCTTATAAACATTAGAATACTCTTATGAAATGTTTGCAAACAGAGTGGGTTCAATTCATACAAGTTTGTTTCTGTATGAAGTGGCACTTTATAACATGATGTTTTCCCCTAGGTGACAAAGTCATCCCTCTCTTTCTGCCCCAGTGTAGAGAATGTGACCCTTGCCGCAACCCAGAGGGCAATTTTTGCATCAAGAGCGAGTAGGTTCCGATCATTTTTACTTAACATCATTTTCGTTCCTGTGTTAACACTTAGCTGAATTAACTAATATGCGTATTTGATGTATCACACAGTATTACTGGCCGTGGGGTACTGTCCGATGGCACTGTCAGGTTTACGTGCAAAGGCAGACCCGTCTACCACTTCATGAACACCAGCACGTTCACTGAGTTCACAGTGGTGGAAGAGTCTTCTGTCGCGAGGGTGAACGAAGCAGCTCCTCCTGAGAAAGTCTGCTTGATTGGTTGTGGGTTTTCCACTGGTTATGGGGCTGCTGTTAAAACAGGCAAGGTAAGAAGCAAGGCAGACTCCTCTCCTCCCTCCTTTCCTCCTTACCATTTTTTTTATTCCAATCTTTATTGGTACATTATATATACACATCATGGTCACTTTCAGCATTGATAATTTGTACCAATACATGATATGACACAATTTGATTCTCATTTTTCCCATTCCCCTACCCACCCCACAGCCCCCCACCCCCTATGTACATAGGCTTTACCTTTTATTACCATCCCATTAGTTTTCCACTCTTTATTTACCCCTACACCCCATTTCCTTTTAAATATTTTCTATTTCACAATATCTAATACATATCCTAGAACTCATTTACATCTTCATTTTCTCATACCAGAGAAAAGATATTATATTTACACATCTGTGAACTATTTATTTATTTCACTTATGAGGATGTCCTGAAGGTGCATCTACTTGAGTATGAATGCATCAATCTTACCATTTTTATGGCAGAGTAATCCTCCGTTCTATAAAAGAACCACATATTTCCTTACTATTTTTTAAATGAATTTGTTGCAATACTGGAGATATTTGAAAATAGAGAAATAGGTTTTGAAAATGTGCTTAGTAGGTTTTCAGGTTCTTTTTGTACAATGCCATATCAACAAGAGGAAAAAGAAAAACCCTATATTCTAGATTTACTTTTTATTTCTTCTACATCTCCTTCAAGGTCAACTGATGAAATTTAGATTTTCAGTGAAGTGAGTGGGCAAGTGATCGAGTGACAGTTGAGTCAAATGCTTTGGTTCACAAGCTTCAGACTCACTGAAATAAGATGAGGAGAGTAGGTTCCAAACCTCCGTGTTTCTCTGTGCCTCTCCTCACTCAGACATGCTAAAGCACATGCCTATGTACCACACACACACACACACACACACACACACACACACACACCTGTTTAAATAATTCCCATGAGGCAGGACAGAGGCAGAAAGTCAGGAAGGCTGAAAACAGGTGAGTCTCACCAATAAGACTTTGTAACTATCATATTATAAGTGTCACACCCACCCTAGACTTCCCTATGTTAAGCTCTTCCTACTGCTTCCTGTGAAATTGGGGAAGAGGACTGGAAGAAGACTTCTGCCTGGAACCCTCCTTAGCACAGGTGGACCCCACAATTGGTTCAATCACATTTCCTTACTGGAGCTATGCACAGATCATCTGCCTATGGCCTGGAGGCTTGACTTTTTCTGAAAACTACTTCATTGACAAATGACTCAGAGTTGTGATTACACAGGATAGTATTCAGTCAAAACTTAAAACAGACTTAGTATAGCTCCATGAAGGAGAGACAATAGACCTGGTGCTTGTTTAGTCCTGCTGTGAAAGGGGTGAGGCTGTGGGTGAGGCCCAGGGCCTGCAGAGGCCTGGGTGAGGTTACACTGAGGACAGGCTTCCTTTAATCTGGCATGAACTGTTGTTCTGGCAGATGTTCCTTTTCTCAGACATTCTGTTCTTTCTAGTTCTGTGTGGCTTTGACTCTGGAATGAATCATCTGGTCCTAGCCAACATCGTAGTGACCCTATGAATTTTGTGATCCTGATCCTGGAGCAGCTCTGCAGATTTCACTTTTTGACCATTGCTGATGTTTACAAGAGCCTCTCCTCCCACAGGTCACTCCCGGGTCCACTTGTGCTGTCTTTGGCCTGGGAGGAGTTGGCCTATCGGTCATCATGGGCTGCAAGTCAGCCGGGGCCTCCAGAATCATTGGCATCGACCTCAACAAAGCCAAGTTTGAGAAGGCCCTGGCCGTGGGAGCCACAGAGTGCATCAGCCCCGAGGACTCCACCAAGCCCATCAATGAGGTGCTGTCAGAAATGACAGGCAATAGTGTGGGCTACACTTTTGAAGTTATTGGGCGTCTTGAAACCATGGTAAGAGCCACAGTTCAAGGAACCACAAAACAATTACCTAGGCTGTGAGATATGTCAAAGTTAAACTCATATTCCATAGCTTAGTTAATAATTATGGAAATATCGATTAGTCAGGCAAAAGCTGATAACCACATAATGATTTTGCCTTAAAAGTACAAACTTCACAAGCAGTTCTACCTGACCAAAGTTATTCTCCTATGAGTAGAGAGCATGGTAGCCAAACACTTGATACAGAGTTCTTAGTTGTTCTCCATCTTCCTTGTATAAATTGAGATCCTGGAAAAAGTGATGCCATCTCTTGAATGTTATTTACCCATGTTATTTACTACAGTTGACTCCCTGAGAAGAGGGAAAGGGTGGAAAGATAGTATTCTAAATGTTGCAGTCTCCCCTCACCCCAAATCCATGATCAACTCTTCTTCTCATTGTTTTCGCCTGAGCTCTGTTTTTCTTTGTCTAAGCTTCCTCAGAATACGAGCCTTTGATACCAAACAACATGTAATACTGGGTGTAGTATAGGGACTATTGATTTTTATACTTTGAAGAACATTGGTCTCTGAAATACACACCAACATCTGTGCTATACTCTAACAAGTAGCTAAACATAGCTTAGTGAATGGTCATGTGACCAGAAAATGAGAGACTAACCTCAGAGATACCACCAAGAGACTCTCGTTTCATATTTTAATATTTTAATTTTCAAACTAGATTTTAAAACTACCTTGGATGATTAACTTCATTTTATTCCCCTAAAATGAATTCTTAAGAGTTACTGGAAATGGTGATACGGTGTAAAACTCATGAGGATTTCCTCACATTTTAATCCATGGCACCCTGGAAATGTCGTGTACACCAGCCACATTCATGACTTGTGGTCTTGAGCCACAGAGGGCAGAACTGTTGGGGAGTGTAATTAATGACTGGCATTGCGTCGAGAATGTTTAAAAGCAAGTGGAAAACAAAAGGATGTGCAGCCAAATTAATTTTAGATTTAGAAACGGAGCTAACTAGAAAAACGATGATAGTTCCTAGGCGATCTCTGAGCTTATGGGATCTTACAAGAGCCCTGAGAAGCTGATTTTATTATTTCTTTTTAACTCAGGTTGACGCCCTGGCATCCTGCCACATGAACTATGGCACCAGCGTGGTGGTGGGTGCTCCTCCATCAGCCCAGATGCTCAGCTACAACCCGATGCTGCTCTTCACAGGGCGCACGTGGAAGGGGTGTGTCTTCGGAGGTGAGGATGGCAGGGCGGAGGGAGAGGTGTGCTGGCTTCCCTCCTGGGTTTGGTGAGTGAGAGCAGTCTACTCTTGTGTATGTGGACATCTGCCTCAAGAATTTTCCCCCAGCTCCCATCTGTGATCTCGGCACTATGGGAAGCCGAGGATCACAAGTTCAAGCCTGGACCCAGTGACGTAGTGAGACTCTATCTCCAAAAAAAAAAAAATTAAAAGTAGTAAGTATGTAGTTGCAGTGTGAAATTTCAGTCCCTAGTATCACAGAAAAAAACTTTTCCTTCCAAAAAATGAATATGAAATAATCTAAAGTAAAACCATGACCACAATAATACAAAATATAATTTCCAATCTTTGCTTTGATCTAGGGGATTTTTGCTGGACATATTTTCAGTATGATCATCTCCAATCGATTTCCCCAAAGGCCAGAATAAGAGGCACCAAAAGGATTTCTCCTGGGATGATCAATGTGACAGATAGTTTGATGTAATCCATTATTCTCCACATACACCAGAGTGTGTATGAAAAATAAATTTTATTAAATTTCCAATAGCACCAGGAAAAAATCTGGGCTAAAAGTCAAAATATACAATAAAAAAAGATTGTCACATGCTGTAGAGACAGTTCAAATTTGCAGCAAGATGATAGAAAGCAATAAGGATAGATGAGGTTGGAGTCCCTGTGTCACACTGGTGTCAGGGAATCATCCCATCCTCCCGTCCCCTCATTGTGTCCAGTACTTTGGAAGCACTTCCAACATTGGAGCTCACCATCTGCAGTGTAAGAGAGTACTAACCACTCAAGTATTTGCTAAGAGTAAAAATGAGAAAATAATCATTATTCGCTTAGACAAGCATACAATTTGGTGCAGAACAGAAAAACAAACACTAAAGAAACAACATAAAAGTAAATGTGGTAACAAATATAAAGCAAATTACCAGTGAAATTATTTGGCATTTGTCAGATATCAAAAATTTTACATAAATGTTAGTTTATTTTACTTCTTAGAAACTGTCTGATTACTCACTAATAATAAAAGTAGGACTTGGAACCACTATGCCCTTTGCCCCATATAATTCCCAACCTGATGGCTATTGCTTTAGGTCACTGGACAGTCACAGATTGTTTTTCTGGTTTTTCCTATAATATTTTTGGGGTTGCTACAGTGTGAAGCAGGTTGGTATGAATGAGGATCTGTGAAGAAACTCCTTATAGAAAGTAAGAGTTGAACTGAAAAATAAGATAGAATAATTCACTTCAAGTCTTTGTGTGATGAGGGGTATTATGGACTCTGCAGGGTACTAGACATAAAATTCCATCATTCATCAGACACTGAGTGCGCACTGAGTACCAGGCTTCTTTCCAGGAGCTAGGACCTGGCTGACCCAGCTTGCCCAGGTTCTACACTTGGGACACGGGAGACCCTCTTATTCCAGGTCAGACCTGCCGTGAGTAAGCAGACGCAGGCATCATCTGATGATGACACAGAATCAGGACCGTAGTTAGCCAGGTGGGGTGCTGGACAGTGCTATTGCCCCTGGTTCACAGAAGTCTTCCCAGCTAAGGGACATAAGGAACTGAGCTGTTCAGAAATCTGGGGAAAGAACATCTTAGGAGAGAGCAGAGCCTGTGCACGGCTTGTTGGCCATGAGCACAGTTGGAAAGAAGCCAGCTGGCCCAGACCAGAGTAGGCTCTGCAGAATAATAGGGACAGCATCAGGGCTTTGGAGACAGCGTACCCTCACCCAAGTTTCCTTTCCTCATTGTCCATCGAGCTGCTCTGTGGGGAACACTCACCCACCAGGCACAAAGGGCACAGCTGGAGGACACAGAGGTCATTCTAAAGCAGGAAGGAGAGGGTGATGGCTTGGACAAGTGAAGATGCTGGCCAGAGGGGTCCAAGCTGGATACACTTGGGGAGGCAGCCAACAGGATGTGCTGAGTCACTGCCTTTTATTCTCTCCATTGTGTAACAGGAAGATCAGAACCCCAGGTGTGGGGCCTCAGCAGCAGGAACAGTGGAGCCACCATCACTTATTGGGTGGCAGGCTTGGGAGGGATGGGCTGGGCTGCAGGAGAGTAGCTGTGGTGGATCAAGCTTAACTCCCATCAGACATATGAAGAGAGGAGTCAGGTAAAGGCTGGATGTCTGAATCTGCAGCCCAGGTCCAGGTCTAGCTGAAGCATAAACAAAGGCTTTTAAGCATGATGGGCCGAGTGAGATGCAGGGATCAACAAAGGGTGTCTGATCTTTGTTTCTAAAATGAGAGAAATATAGCTCATTTTATGAAGCTGGAGAGGATCCAATGTGGGGAGGACAGGGGAGAGAAGGCATACATGTGAAGAATGAAGAAGAAGCATGTGCTTGTTTACAGGTTGGAAAAGCAGAGACGATGTACCTAAACTAGTGGCTGATTTCCTGGCAAAGAAATTTGACCTGGCCCAGTTGATAACTCACGTTTTACCCTTCAACAAAATCAACGAAGGCTTTGAACTACTCTATTCAGGTCAAAGGTATCTACTTCTTACAGTGATCTAGTGTCTTCCCTTTCTCTCTTCTCATGCTGACATAGCTTCAGGAGGTTAAGCAAAGTAAAGGTAAACTGTAAGAATTGACACAAGTATTAACTACCTCCACCAATGGATGCCTGATAGCAACCAGTGAGCCCATCTATAAGATGCAAGTATTTCTTTTATTGGAGCTATAAATATTTACTAAGCACCTATTATGTACATCTCAAGGATTTAGATTAGACACTATTAGTAAAAAGAACTGTATGTTTATGGAAATCTAAACTTTCCCTAACTTTTCCCAAGTGCTCTTTTCAGCACTGTGTCTGACTTCTAAGTCTGGGATAGCCCACAGAACCATGGTACTATGAACATTCAAATTATTATGAGCATTCAAATTATTTTAAATTTTAAACAAGTAAACGAAAAATTGTCAAAATCATTCACTACTCTTTTATTTGAGTAAGCAAGCTTAATAGCTTCACGTGGCCATTTGAAAAATAATTACTATGTGTCTGAGAAAGAAATCCTTGAATAATTTTGCTTCTAATTTTTGGCCCTGCTGCAGTGACTCCAAAATGACATTGTAACCAAATCCCCCCATTTCCATCTTTCTGCATAGCTCCATTGGAATATCCCACTTACCCCAACTTCACCCCAAGTAATCTTTTCACGGGGAGGTTTATCTCAGCAAGCAGAAGTCTCTTGACTTCTGCTTTCATGGACTGGAAGCCATAGCACCCTGGCTTCTTCCTTACTCTTCTCCACTGCGACAAATCTGTGTTAAGCTCACAGGTGCTGCCCTCCTGTCTCCTGTAGCCTTTCCTCCTCTGCAGATCCCCTCTTAGCCTCCATCCAGTCTGATCTCATAAGGACAGGACCTTCCATCCTAAGGGTCTTGATTCTGTATCTTCCCAGACAAGGATCTTCACCCAGCTGCCAAACTCAGGCTGTCCCAACGTCAACATCTCAGCATGGTTTTGAAAGCTCTCAGTACTGAATCAAAGCCCGTTTTCCCTGATTAATTTACCTAAGGTTTCAGTAAGAATTTAGCACCTACTCTAATGTAGCTTCTTTACTCACTTCTCAGGATCACGTGGGACTTCTCTAATTCCTTAGGCACAGGATGTATCTAATCATCTCCTTGGCCTCATTCACTTTCTCTTCAGTCTGAAAGCCCTTTCCTCTCTTTAGCATACTGTATTCCTACTAATGCTTCAGGAGTCAGCTCAATACCCTTATCAGGAAGCTTAGCAAGAAAATAATAGGTGAGAACCTCAGGCCTGGAGGGTTTTCCAGGAACAGAATTCATCTGATGTTTTGAAAACACATGGAAAGGTTGATTGTTTAAAATCTTGTTTAGAAAAAGAAAATGGGAACAAATCACTAAAAACTCTGGCTTCCCATTTCAGCATTCGGACTGTCCTGACCTTTTGAGATCCTGAGAGTGGAGCCCTGTGCTGTGTGATGCGGACACTTCATCCTCAGAGAACATAACTGTCTCAGGCATGAGCAGAAGCCGAAGCAGAAGATCTGCTGAAGACAGATATGAAGGTCTATGAGCTTTAACAACAACCTGGAGTCTATAACCACGTAGGAGTTAGTCAGAGATAATTAACAGTTAAAATTTTAAATTTACATTTTCTAAGGTTTTAGTTATATATTAGAAAGTGTATGTTTCGGTTTCTATGTTGGAATGGATTTTCAGAGAGGATGGATTTTTCAGAGACTTTTCAGAGTCTTAGCCAGCTGCTGCAACTTAAAGCAGACATAACATGAAAGGTACTATCAATGTATTTCTAAATTCATTAAAACATTGTCATTATCCTTTTCTGGTCTTGAATGCAAATTCTTTAAAACATTCATTATTAATTTGATTTTGAGGTCATCTCATTGCCCTGTACGTGTTGTTTGTTTAGACTAAGAAACTGGGAAATTTAAGCCAAGGGGACATTTTTCAATGATTAACTTCATCATTATGTAACTGGATGAATCTAAGTATAGTTTAAAGGTACATGAGTCTATTTTCCAGTATGTATTAATATTTTATAAAATATATTTGTTTATAATGCCACTTAAATTTAAAAGCATAGTTAGAATCATTTTAGAATATTGATCAAATTTTAATAAATTAGAAGTACAAATCCTTATGTCTCTGATTTATTTAGCAATGACTCATTTGACAAAAGATGTTTAAGGTTTAATATAATTGCAAAGGCATATCTGCCTACCTATCTACATGTAAGCACATATATAAAAGGTGTTAAAATTCTTAGTAAAACTGTTTTACAAAATAATTTGTAGTAACATAGTTTGTTTGAAAAAGGTTGTAGGTTTTTTGTTCTTAAGATATTATTGATTACAGGTAAGTGTTGAAGCAAAGCACCTGAAAAACAAGAAAATTCAAAAGAAAAATGAGAAAATGTATTTCAATATAAGGATATCAAATATTCTTATATGGCTGAGTCATCCTCCCTTGGCAGATTACAAAATGCCCAGGTAGCCATGAACCACTTTTACTAGATAGATCTTTCCTTAAAAAAAAAAAAAAAAAAAAAAAAAGCTTAAACCCAAGGATAAGATTTCCTTTTCTAGGAGGCAGTTCTTCTGAACTCATTTTTTTTTTTCTGACAAAGTCCCAATTTGTAGTTCAGGTTGGCCCTGAGCTCACTATGTAGCCCAAGCAAGCCTCGAACTCACAGCAATCCTTCTGCTTCTGCCTCTCAAGTGCTGGGATTACAGGCGTGAGCCACCACGCCCAGCACTGCGGTATGTGGTGCTGATTGCTGGTGAGCATGAGTTACCATGGCCAACATTGTTGTATGTGGTTACCAGGGATCGAACCCAGGTCCTTGTGCTTGAAAAGGAGGCACCGTAACCATGGAGCTAAATCCCCAGCCCTGGACTCATTCTTTGAGGCTAGCATTACCCTGATACCAAAGCCATAGCAGTGTGCAAAAAGGAAAACATGGATCAATATTTCTCATAAAAACAAATGTGAAACTTCTCAACAAAATAATGAAGAAACTGAATTCAAAAGGACAGAAATAGTCGGTGGCTGTATCCAAGATTGGCAAAAATGTTCAATATATGTAAACTAACAAACTTACTGCATTATATTAACAGAATGAATGGCAAAACTTATGTGGTTACCTCAACAGACACAGAAAAACATTTGATACAATTCAACTTGTTAATAAGGAAAATTCTCAACAAATTTTGTAAAGAAGGGTTGTACCTCAAAATAATAAAAAGTATATAGGATAGACACACAGCCAACATCAAATGGAGTAGAAAAAAAGCTGAAAATGTTTTCTCCAAGATCTGGAACAGGACAAAAATGTCTACTTGCATATTCAGCATAGTATCAAAAGTCTTTTCAGAAAAATTAAGCGAGAGAAATAATGAGCATCAGAATTGGAGAAGGAATCAAATAATGGAGTAACTTCATAAAAGCTGTTACATCTGATAAACAAATTTAGTAAAGTTGCAAGCTACAACATCTGTGTACAAAAGTTAGTAGTATTTCAAAATACCAATAGGGAATTTGCTGAAAAGAAATTTAAAACATCCCATTAACAATACTTATAAAAACAAAATACCCAAGGGTAAGTTTAACCAAAGAAGTTGAAGACATCTACACTGAAAATTGTAAACACTGATAAAAAGAAACTGAAAAGGACACATAGAAAAAGGAAGACACTTCAGATTCATGAATTAGAATAATTAATATTGTTAAACTGTTCGTACTATCTACAGCAATCAGATTCAATGCAATTCCTACCAAAATACTTATGGCATTCCTCATGAAACTAGCAGAAAATCTTAAAATTCACTTTCCAAAATCCCAAAATTCTGTCCTTTTGAAAAAGATACTAAATAGCCAAAATAATTGAGCAGAGAGAAAAAAGCTAGAAACATCACAATACTAAACTTGAAAATGTATTGCAAAGTCATAGTAATCAAAAGAATTTGGTACCAGCATATGTACCAATGGAATAGAATAGAAAATATAGAAATTAGTCTGTGTACATATATTCAACTGGTTTTTAGCAAAGTTGTATCCAGTTGTATCCAAAGTTGGAACATAGCAGAGAAAGTTTCTTTTAAAAATGTGCTTAGAAAACTGAATACATTATGCCAAAAATAAATGAGATGTTTGTCTCTCACCAGTTACAAAAACAAATTCAAAATGGATCAAATATCTAACTGTAAGACCTGAAGCTATGAAACCACCAGAAGAAAACAGAGGAAATGATTTAAACGTTAGTATAGGTGAATATTATTTTGGATAAAACACCAAAAGAAAAACTAAACAAATGGGATTACATCATGCTAATATTCTTTACACAGCAAATCAATAATGAAAAGGAGAAAATTATTTAAAAGGATACCCAGAATACGTAAGGAATTCAAGCAACTCGGACAAAAAAAATGAATAATCATATTAAAAATTAGGCAAATGATCTATATAGACCTCAGAAAGATTTACAACTGGCCAACAGTATATGAAAAACTGCTCACATTCACTAATATTACAGGAATTACAAATCAAGACCACAAGGAGATATTGCCTCACATCTCTTAGAGTGTATCATGAAAAAGACAAAAATAATAGATGCCAATAAGGATACAGAGAAGGTGAACTCATATACTGCTGGTACGAATTTAAATTAGTACAGCTAGTATGGAAACCAATGTAGAAATTCATCAGAAAATGGAGCTACTGTAAGATCTAGCAATCTCACTCCAAGGCACAAAGCCGAGCCCTCAATCAAGACATCAAAGAGACATCTGCACTCTTATGTTTATTGCAGCATTTGTTCACAATAACTAAGATACAGAATCAACAAAGGTGACCATTAACAGATGAAGGGATAAACAAAATGTCATGTAGGTACACAATGGAGTACTTATTATTCCACTATAAAAAGAGGGAAATTTTGTCACCTGTGGCAACCCGAATGGGTCTAGAGGATGTTATGTTCAGTGAGAAGAGCCAGGCCCACAAAGACAAATACCATGTGTTCTTACCCATATACGAAAGCTAAGAAAGTCAATGTCATGGAAAAAGAGCATAAAAATGGTCCCTACAGGCAGAGAAGGGGAGGAGGGAGAGACAGAAGTTGGATGATGGCTATCAAATGCAGCTAGATAGGTGGAACATCTAGTGTTTTTATAGCACAGCAGGGAAACTATAGTTTACAATTTGTAATAGTTCAAAATCACTAGAAGAGAGAATTTTGAAGATCCTCAATACAAAGAAATGTTAATTATCCCAACTTGATTATTACTGATTGTGTACATGTATTGAATTATCACATTGTGCACCTTAAGTATGTTAATATAATTTTAATTGGCATAGGTTTAATTTAGGTTCTTAGGAAAAATAGTTGAAAATACCTGAAAAATACAAAGAATTTCTTTGTGACCTATCTTCATTCTTAGCTAGGTTTGGCTATGGAAACTGTCAAAGCACTCTACAGAGATTCCAACTCACTGTTTATACACAAACATACTCACATACATAATTTCCACCTAAAAATTATTTAGCAACCTTCTCCCTGTATAATAGCAATGTTTATTGGATCTGAGGTCCCAAATAATGAAAAGGGGGGAAAAAAAGAATTTTTAGCAAGAAAAATTTGTAAACCAAACTGAATCTCTTATATCTTTTGCCTCACATTTTGAAAATATGTGAATAAGGACATCTGTGCAAAAAGGTGGATTTAAAAATTTCAAGAAGGAAGAAATTAATATTCTAAGATCACAAATATTAAAATTAAGTCTTCTTTATGCCCAGAACTTTTTATAAATTATATTTCTATAGCTAGAGTATTTAAGTAACATTTTTTTTATTTTTGAAATTATGAAATTTTGTGAAATTCCTTCTCATTTCTGAACTTGTTGTGACCAAATAGTGAACAGATCTTCTACTATCTTGTCAGGGAAATATGTTTGTGAAAAACATTTCTGGTCTGCAGAACATGTTGATTTTAAACTGGATAACGCAATTGATCGTTTTACATTTGTCTTCTCTCTTGCCATTGAGACCACAGAGCAGGATCTGACTGAGACATTAAATGTTAATTCAAAGGTCTGATGAATGAGAAGTAGCTCCAAGAATATTAAATACCTACTTATTTCTTTTAAATTTTTGTTTGTTTGTTTGTTTTAGCAGTGTGAGGGATTGGAGCTAGGGTTTCTCATGACAGGCAAGAGCTCTACCACAGAGCTGCATCTTCACTCTGGCTTCCCATTTAAAGAATAATCTTGATTTTTGAATTACGTAAATTATAGGAAAGGTATTGATTAATGAGACAATCTATTTCCCACCTCATCCACATATCCAGCAATGAGCTAGATGCTTGGAACACAGTGATGAATGACATGGACAGTCCCTGTCCTCACTGAGCACATGAAAGTCAAAAAGAAAGTGTTTGTTCTTATTGGTATTTGCTTCAAAATATGAATACATTATCAGACTCATGCAGTGGTTATTTTTATATATTTATTTGTCTCCATAAACAGCCTCCTCATGTACTTGTCCAGAAAAGAACTGGCTTTAATTACCAATAAGGAGAAAAGGATTTCAATTTAGAGGAAAGTGACTACACATGTGTGGCTCTGGTGGCAGCTTCTTCCCCACCACGACCTGAACCCCAATTCTGCTGTCAGCACCCTCTTGCTTCTTACTCCTCTTTCTACCTGAAATTACTTACATTTCTATGCATTAACTGAGGCCTCAGAAGCTATTTGTAGGTTTTATCTTCTTTACGTAAATGCATTTGTCTCTTTCTCTCCTTTATTTTTTTTTTTTTGCTCTGCTATTCTTTTATTAAGGAGACTGAAAATCAGTATTATACAGCCAGCCAGCCTTGGATTCCAGTAGTTCTTTCTACAACTTCTCTGACACTGTCAGTCCACGGGCCACAGAACAGTGCCTGAGGGATCCTCTAAGCATTCAATCTGTGATGTTTTGGTTTAGAAGGACAAGGCCTGTGTTCTAAGCTAGGCACTTCCCAACACTGAGGGACACGGGGGCAGGAGAATGGCAAATTTGAGTTTTGCCTAGATAATCTTTCAAAATCCTGTATCAAAATTTGAGGGGGGAAAAAAGAAACACAATAAAAATGGTGGAGGATGTAGCTTAGTGTGAGGACCCTGGGTTTCATTCCCAGTACCAAAGAGGGGAAACACTTTGCTGTAAGGTTCTTCTTAAAAAAGTAGCCAGTGGAACATTTTGTGCTCATTGGATACTGTGCAAACATTCTTGCTGTTAAACATTGAATTGAAAAGACTGCACATCTGGCGGTGTATGTATCCAGCTCATTAAAAGAACTGTCCTGTTAGCCAAAGAATTAAGTGAAATAACAAGGCATGTTCTTGGCAATGGCTCTATCAGCAGTCAGACATTTCATTTTAAATTTGGACTTTTCTGTGCCATAAATAAATAAGAATCTCACTTAAGATTTAGGTTCACATTTTTATAAAGATGATGAATGCTTGAATTTGTACTTACACATTTGCAAAAACAGATACGGGGTTTAAACTTTGCTGATATTTTATAAGTTTCGGTGTAAGTTTTGGCAAAGAATCATGTAATTGCATAACTCCTTGGCATGGGTCAAATGTGGTATTATTCACTCAGCAAAGCCTGTTACAAAACAAACTTTCCCTTCAAAACAAAAACCAAGAAGTGCAAATATTATATTCCAGATGACAACATTAGCTGAAGACATGAGTCGGTGGCCCTTCTCAGGCATGGGTCTGATCCTATCTCCATCTTTAACTGAAATTTTTTGCACCTGTTTCCTGAGGGCCCACAAATTCCAGCTCTCCAAAGGCCTGAAGAGAACAGACCTTCATTAGTCATGAATCTGCTTTCTCTTCTCCTTCAGAAAGAAGAATGTATTGGTTTGGAATACAGGGTATAAAAACAAACTTTACTGCTTCCAAACAAGGAACTCATGCTGTGAATTGGTTCCAGTGTACGAGAGCCACAGAAATAGTCTTTCCCAGGAACCACCACAGAGCCTGGAAGGTACTTGGCTAAATTCAAAGAAATGCCGAAGACAGGAAGCTTGATCCAGGACTGAGTCCCTCAGAAAGGAACAGAAGAAACCTGGGGTTCAGGCTCCCCACCCTACAACCAAGAGCCCCTGCTTATAAGATGACCAGGGCTGGGGATGTAGGTCAGTGGAGCCATGTCTACCTGGCAATGTCTACCTGTCCTGAGTTTGATCCTTAGTGTTGGAAAAAAATAACCATATGGCAGAAATTGGGAAATTGCTTAAATCTCCGTTGTGACCTTTATATATAAATATAAATATAAATATAAATATAAATATATATATAATTTAGTTATATTGTTCATGTCTAGTACTATTGGATTATCTCCCATTATACATGTTTCACATACTCTCTCTCCGATAGTATCTAAAGAAACTGACACTGGAAGAATGGTTCGGTCCAGTGATCCTAAGCATTTGCTTTGGGGTTGCTATAACATGTTCCTTCTTTCCTGATTTCAGCAAACTTTTAACTGGGTAAACCAGAAATCTGAGTTTGTTGTACAGCTGCACTCAGACTGAATGGTTATTGTTTATTGACTTGTCTGGCCAACAGCTCAAGGGAGGAGCTCAGCACTATCAAATTAGAGCTTAGGTGAAGATGTTTCACTGAAGTTTTACTTCTCTAAGAGGTGTAGTTAAAGCTAATCAGTCAAGCAGGAGGTGATGAAGAGTCCAAGGTCTTGCTGGGCGGAGGCAAATTTGTAAAACCAGATGGCAGAGGTTTCCTTTCTATCACTAACAACTTACCCTGCCCATTCATTGTTCACTGTGTAGCCCCCTTCTGAACATCAGATTGAGATCATTTGTCTAACAAACAAAAATTTAAAGCAATAACTATTTCCATGGCTAATAATAAAGAATACATATTATTCATTGCTTGGCTTCTGATCAGGTTAAAATACCAAAGGTTCCTTAGCTAAGAGTATACATCCTTAGTCAAAAAAAAGAGGAGAAAAAGGAGCTTGACCTTTTGCTATCCTCTGTGGTTTTGTCGAGAAAAAAAAAGTTTGCTCAATATTTATATTTGATCTTTCCTATGATTAATTTTTTTAAAGCAGCAAGACTCTCTAAGATTAAGAACTATTGGACCAGATCTTAAAATCTGATAAACTGGCTTTCCATAGGGAAATTGAAGTTGACATGAGATTTACAGTTGACTTGTGTGACCACTGCCTCCCCCTTTTATAATAGAAATGCATCTATGTGTTTCTATACAAAGGAGATCAATATCTTTAAAAAGCAAATCATTGGGACAAAAGAATCTATTTCATCTTTCATGATAATCCACTAATAGCTGAAGAACTCTTGAGTGTCTCTAAGCAGGGCATGAGGAACCACAGATACCCTTTAATAAGAAGCTGAACTCTGTGTGTGTGTGTGTGTGTGTGTGTGTGTGTGTGCGCGCGCGCGTGCATGCGCGTTTCACTTAGCACACAGCATATATCCCTGAAGAAAGGAAGAGAAAAATCTTGCCCTTTCTGAATCAAAGTTGCAATCTTTTATATTTTTATGACTCTACTTTTAAGTGGCTGTGTTAAGGTACTGACTTTATAAGACACACTTTGGATCCCAGGAACATAAAAAGCTAAATAGTTGATAGAGATAAACTGTTATAGGCCCTACCATAGGTAATACTCTATTCTAGATCTAGTATCTGCTTGTTTTCTCTTGAACTTTATATCTGAACATAAGTACTTTTTATCACCAACTATTAACTTTTAAAGTGTAGCTAATCCTTTTTGAGGTTAGTTCAGGTTCCAGCTATCCAAAGTTCAAGTGTGTGGTAGACTTCATCAGGATAAAGTTTGTTGGTGCTAACAAGTATTCCCAACATTAGAGGCAAAGCTGCAGTCAGAGATCCTTTGAAAGAAAGGGTGAGTAGCATTGCTGGGGAGGGCAGGTGGATGCGGGATGGAAGGAACTCTTCTTAGCTTCCTTACTACTTCCGTAGAGCAAAAGTTGTGTCAGAGTGCCTGAGTAGTGACGGAATGTTTGAAAGTGGCTGCAAAGCTCTCAAGTGAGTTAGCACTGGTGCAGCAGGGCTGACAGTGTCCTTTGCCATATTTGCAGTGGAGAGTGAAGCCTGATGATTGTGTGTGGAGTAGCTGGGTATCTCTGTCATCTTAGCTCCAGCTGGTCACTACGTGAGCAAAAGTGACTTAAAGCCAAAGTGGGCTTTTGTATAGCCTTTGCGTACAATGAAAGAACTTAACTCCTTCTTGTAGCCAGGGACAGGGGTTTCACTAAGAAATAAGGAGCTCCTGGGACAGTGGAGATGGAACAGGGAGGCACCATCTTTCCAAGAAGCAGGGACATGACACACTGCGCAGTGGGGAAAAGTAGGACAGGACAGTAGATATGTTTAGACACCCTCAGAAGGAAAGAGACAGAGTGAGTCATATCTTCCTCACTGGTCACAGTCAGCTTCCTGTCTGTAGAGCAGGGCACACTGCTGGGGCTGCAGCATGGACTCACGTTCTCTTATTTATTCCCTCAAGCCCAGCAGTCTCTAATTTCTGGTAAGGAAGAGCTTTAGAGGCATCCATCCGGACCACTCTGGCATCTGGTGATGGATGTTTCCCTACTGCCATCTGTCAAAGGGTTGTGTAATCTGTGCTAGAACATCTCTGAGCCCGGAAAGCCATTAGTTATGTCCATAGTTGTACTACAGCTCATCTGAGAAAGTGTCACTCCAGGAGACTCAGCTGTCTCTCTGCAGCTCCTTGCATGATGCTGACCTTGCCTTACAAGTCCTAGAAAACAATCATTTTCCACACCTTTCAGCCTCTCTTGTCTTTCTCTGTTTTCATCCTTAGCCTCTTCCTTCCCACAGTAAACATGCTGATTCTTTCAGCAACTTGATTCTTCTTGTTTCCAAGAAGGATGCAAAAGTGGTGAAATATTCTAACACTGCCTTTGAGGTTCAGCAAAGACTATTTCCCGTGAAGACTCCTACTTGTTGGGACGGACATGACATGTAGAAAGGAGGAACATGTTATGGAATTTGAACTTATCAGATTCATTATAGGTTTAAGAGAGGTTTTTAAATATGAAGTTCTGTAATATAATCTCCATATAATGGAATAGTCAAAGTCTTTAGGGTTCCATATTTTCCTGAGTATTTCACCTTTCACCTCAATATAGCAATCCCAGAGAAAAGAAAGCTTCTCTTGAAAAATTCTTGAAAACCCCAAAGCATAAATGAGCATGGTGGGCATCTACCCTAGAGCTAGCCCTGCAAATAGAAGGGTACAATGCTATGCCTGTTCAAGTCTGTGCATGTGCTGGCCCATGGTGGAGGTCATTGTGCTGGGAAAACTCAAGACTCGGGGAAGGGCAATTCCCAGAAAAGGAGATTTTAATTTAAAAAGAAGGAGTATTGGAATGCCCGATAGCAGATGTCCAGAGATGCAAAGTGAAAATGTATTAATTCATGGAATGAAAGGAAAGGTGAAGAACAATGTGATTTAGCAGTGACCAGGCCCAGATGCAGAACCTGTCTTCAGTGCAACTACTTTTTTGTTGTTACTGGAATCATTCTGTATTTGCTTTATTCTTTCACTGTGTCCTGGCTCCCTCTGTACAACATGAAGCACAAGTTCATGCCTTTCCCACTGATGGTTCACGCCCTTTTGACAGCAATTGATATGGAAACAACGGCTTCAGCATTCTGAGATGTACAATACCACTCAGTATTCCCCTTCTGCTTCTTCTCTCCCTCTCTAGAGTCATCATCTCCTGTGTCTTTGCCAACCTCATCAAGTGACTCTCTATGGCTTTAAGAATTCATACTTCAAATGGCAACATGATTGATAATTACACCACAATAAAAGGCATAAACCATCAGGGTCCCAGAGATATTTGGACATAAGGCCACCCTGCATTAGTTTTTCATTGTCTTCCTTTGCTCAGGGCTACTCTCAGATCTCAACTCTGAATCAGCACACTTTTTCTCCCTGAGAAGTTTTAAATATTACCTCATAAGAGCAAAATTGGGCCGGGGAGTTAGCTCAGTGGTCTTGCAAGCGCAAGGACCCAGGTTCGGTCCTCGGTAACCACATACCATTCTGGGCGTGGAGACTCACCCCAGCAGCAACCAGTACCCACATACCACAGTGCCGGGCGTGGTGGCTCACGCCTGTCATCCCAGCACTCAGGAGGCAGAGGCAGGAGGATTGCTGTGATGTGAGATTGAGGCTGAGCTCAGGGCCAGCCTGAACCACAGAAGAGAGACCCTGTCTCAAAAAACCTAAAAAAAAAAAAAAAAAAAAGAGCAAAATAAACAACTTTCTTTTCTTTGTAAAAACACTATGGAGCATTGCTTTTTCTACTGAACTCCATAATGTTTTCAGAAGGTAATTTAATGCCTTTATTCAAAGATGTTTCTACTCCAGTGTATAGGTGTTTTCCTCTGTCTATTATGGGACCATGAACATAGCTGAATATGGGGAGATAAATCCAGCCTGATGACTGCTATATATAATAAAGAAAGATTGCCTTGACCAACATCTAAGACATATATTGGTCTTTTAAAAAATTTTTCTGAATCATAATTAACATATAATAAAGTATGCAGATATAAAGTGGACAATTGATAAGGTTTTATCCATAAATAAACCTTCTTTGTGAATCTAAATGCTGCCTTCCTCTTTGCCCATCCCATGCGCCACTGATTTTGTTTCTGTAGATACAGGTTTTCCTTCTGCCCAAACAATCTTGAATATTTTTGTACTTGTAGCTCTGATGACAACAAATTTTTCTGACATTTCACTGGGTATAGAATTCTAGATCAACAGGTGTTTTTCTTTTAATGATTCAAATACATCATTCTCATCCTTTGTGTGTGTGTGGTTTTTTTTAACAAGAAATCTGCAATTGGGGCTGGGGATGTGGCTCAGTGGTGCAGCCACCTTCCTGGCAAACTCAAGGTCTTGAGTTCAATCCCCAGTTCCATCAAAAAAGAAAAAGAAATCTGCTATTTTCCAAATCTTTATTTGTCTGACCGTAAACAATCCTTATTCTCTGCTTGTCGGATTCTCTTTGTCCCTGAATTTGAGTGATGTGACTATAAGGTACCTTGGCATAGATATCTCCATGTCACCCATGCTTCTGTTTCCGGGTTTACAGTTCCCTTCTACCTATCCCCTTTTCACTCTGATGGTTGTGCCCTTTGATGAACAAAGCCCTTTGTTTTATATAATCCCATCTGTCCAGTGTTGCTTTTCCTCCCTGTGCTTTTGATATCATAGCCAAGAAATAATGTCAAGAAGATTTTGCCCTTTGTTTTGGAGTTTTAGAGTTTTGTGCCTTGCAGTTCAGTCATTAATTCATCTTGAGTCATTAATCAAACTTGAGTTTTTGTATGGTGAAGGGTAAGAGCTAACTTCATTCTTCTGCATGTGGATACCCATATTTCCAGCAGCATTTGCTGAAGAGACTGTTCTTTTTTCTGCCCAGGAGTCTTGGCATCTTGTGGAGGGTGAGTTTTCCTTCTTCCCAGTCTGAGGTCTCCTGTAGAGCAGCTGTCTTGGTTTACGACCACTCCAAAGAGAGACACTTCATGACCAAGTCAGAAAGAAATCATTACAATAGCACAACAACCTCAGGTGCTACAAATGTTACAAGACAGGAAGAGGATATAATATGGCTTACATTTAATGTAATGTAAATAATTTAATAATTAGGAGGAAATGCACAAATTGTTCAAAAATACAACTTTTAAAATAGAAGCAGAAAGCAACAATTTAAAAATATTAAGTAGGCTATGTGTTTAGGTCCAGTAGCTTGTGCGACTTCTGGAGAGAAGCATGGAAGCACGGCCCTGGGCAGCAGCCAGATCTGTTGAGTTTCTACAATTTGGTTCAGAAGAAGAGACATTTATATGATATAGGATAAAAGTAACTTCTTCCTGGATGAAATGGACCCAAGTTATCTTAAGCTAATGTTAAAGTGCCAGGCACATCCCTAACACCAGTGTCCACGGGTAATGCTTCACACACCTTCAAACTCTAGAGGTTTTGTCTATTTGTAGTTTGCTGGGAAAGAATGAAGATAAATGGATGAGAATTCTTCAGGGACAGTCCTGGCAGTTAGAACTCAGGACAGCTGCGGTTATGACAAGCAGAGTCCATACACTATTCCTACGAAACAAATAAACACCACAAAAGAAAAGAGACCTCAAAAGCACTGCCAGTGAATTTTTCTAAGTATTCAAGAAAAAAAAACACCAATTTGTTGCAAACATTTCAAGAAGAGAAAAGAAAAGGTGTTTCCTGATTCACGTTGTGAGTTATAAGAATACCAAAGTCTGATAAAAATATCACACACACAAACACATATACTGAGAAATATGCACACACAGAGAAAAATTTACAGTTTTGTTCACAAAAGTAGATAAATGTTTTAAACAAAATTAATTTGGCATGCCATGAAGATAATAAATCACAAATAACTGGATTTATTCCTGGAAGAAAAAATTGATTTAAAATTTGAAAAATTAACATTAAAGGAGAAAGTCATATGATGGCCATCATAACTAAAAAAAAATGATAAAACTAAATTCTGATTGTGACAAGAACTTAACAAGGTGTGTGAAGGTGTGTGAAGCATTATTTGAAGGTAATTTCCTGTTCCAATAAAACATATTAACATGTCAATCTGATGTGCATATTATACTTAATTGTTGAATTGGCCAATAAGACAAGAATATTTAAATAAATATAACTTTGATTTATCATTTACTGGATGTACTTCAGAGTACAAAACAACAGCAAGAAATAAAACACTAAGGAACTGGGGCCGGGGAGTTAGCTCAGTGGTTCCGGCGCCTGTCTTGCAAGCGCAAGGGCCCGGGTTCGATTCCCCGGTAACCACATAACAATACTGGGTGTGGAGACCCACACCCAGCAGCAACCAGTACCACATACCACAGTGCCGGGCGTGGTGGCTCACGCCTGTAATCCCAGCACTCGGGAGGCAGAGGCAGGAGG